>JARCZZ010029059.1:29702-49351 GCA_030323915.1 Brotogeris chrysoptera | reverse complement strand
CCCCCCCCCCCGGGGGGTGGGGGGGGGGGGGGGGGAAAGAGAGGGAGAAGTTTAATTTACGACTTAAACCACAACACCCTCTCAAAGAAACCAAAATAAACCACCCCAAACCAAAAGCTTAACTGTTGGGTACTCAGTGTATAGAGGTCTGTTACTGTGATATGCATGGTCTCATCGTCTCTTTCTCCCCCATCTGTCTCTGGCCAACCACTCTCTTGCCTTGTATTCAGATTTTAATTTGGGCAAAGACTGTCTTTTTGTTCTCTGCTTGTACAATACCAGGTAGAATGGGACCTTGCTCCTTCCTAGATGGATCAGAAGGTGTGGCAGCTTTTGTGATAAGTGACAATAAAAGGTATTGACTGGCTCACAGCATCAGGCTGCAATGAAATGATAGAAGGTTATATTCTACCTTCTATCTTAGAAAGACAAAAAAAGAGGGGCAGAGATGCAAGAACATGTGGATGCATGGATTTAGTTTCTTTTTCCCTTTTTTTTCCTGGATGAATGGAATACTCCAGGTAAGTTACTGAGCCCTAGGGATCCATACTCTCCTTTCACCCTATGTTAGTATCCTGCTATCTTTACTTTAAGGCCATCTTCTTAGGAAAATTCCTCTGGAAGGTCTCATTTCACCCATCTGAGATGTGTCTAGGTGCTGTGCCTTGTTCTTCATCAGATACAGAGCCAGTTTGTGGATGGCAAGTCCATGTTGGAGACATAAATAGAAATAACCACCCTAACTAAATGAAAGTAGTGGTGAACTTCATGAATGCTAGTGTGGGCTAACAGTTTATTTATGCAGCTTCTCGGGTGAACTTATACAGGTCTCTTGTAACTTTACTGCTACTCATATCAGCAGTATGTGAGAGCAAGCTATGTCATGTATGCCCAAGCTTCCTGCAGTTTACCCTGCATTTAGTTGCAGTGAAGATGTACCCTCTGTGAAAGACAAGAAGGAACATTTACCAAGTCTTTTAGCTTCCAGAACTCCCCCAGGCATGAGATTTCCTATGGAAATTATTTTCCAAGGGAAAACATGACTTTCTTTACTATCATAAATAAAGCACCATTTGACAGCTTTATAATGTTAGACTCTGAACAGAATGTTTTGACTTGGATTGCTTCTAACGTCTGCGCTTGCTGAAGCGAATCAAAGCATTTTGCTGTACATTTATCTGACATTAAGCAGCACCTGCCCGTGGGGCTGTGGTACCTCGTGGGAGTTGTAGTTTGGATGTGTTGTACGTACATCTCTCTTGTGGACTGGTCTGCTTGTCTGAAATACTCCGAGCTGAAAAGTGTATTCCCAAAATGAAATGTTTGGTTTCAAGGAATGTCAAAAGACATTGTTTGGATTGGAGAAGTGGAAAAATGACTATTTCCAGTTGTGTTTTTTATAAGGTGTTCCTTTGGAGAAGTATGTATTAATTAAGCTTTTCACTCCAACAAATTGTGGTGTTTTGCATGGGTTGGACCACCGAGTTCTATTCTTAGCTAACATAAGAGCTCAGTTTCACAGTAGGTGTAATGGGATTCATTCAGTCTCAGTCACCCCCGGGGTGGAACTAACCCAATGATTAGTGATACAATTAATGATTTTTACCCTTGTTGCATGAAAAGGTGTTTCTTTAGTATTTTCTTTTTGCATTCTGGGAAGCAACCTTTTTCCACTGGAGTTTGGAAATCATTCTCAATGGCCTGAGAGCAGACCTACTTTATGAGCACCTCAACCGCAGCCTTCTCATGTAGATCATATATGCAAAATTACGAGAAAGAAAGCACCTTCCTCTGAATAAAATGTCCTGGGGGAGTGGGGCATGGATGATCTTTCCCTCCTTCTGTCTGCAATATGGCTACCTCTAGACTGGTGCGCCTACTATTAAGGAACAGAGCACAGCAGCATGTTAGTGGAGCAATGAAAACTAGCGTCCCCCCCAGCTGACACTGCAGGAGTGGCTTACAGGGAGATGAATTATTATCCCTGGAATTTGCCTGGGATGTGTAGGCTAAAATCTGGGGAGGGAAAGCAAGCCAGGAAATCATAAGTGATGACAGGCAAGCAAGGCCTGAGTTATGTTTTCCATTTGAAGTGAGATACCTTTCCCGGGATCCCTTAGACATGGTCGCATACAGGGGCAGCTCTGTGCATACTAAGCAGGGCTGCCTTAAGCCAGTGATTAGAATGCACCTATTTAATCCTCTGAAACTGCTGGATTAGGGTACTGTGCTCTGATTTATTTTGTCTGTTTGGGCTGTGTACACACTGTGTAGAGGAATTTGGATCTAATCTTTGCCATCATTATAATTAATTAGATGCTATTCTCCAGCATGTAATGGTGGCGATAGAGCTCTTACATGGATCTCTGTGTTCCTCGCAGACTCTGCTGCAAGAAGAGATCTGCTGGGGAGATATTTGTTAATTAATTGTTTAGTTCGTCACAACAGCACACTGTGCCAAGTTCAGCCCTCTTATGCTGTTGATTTTAGCTGCCTGGCACCCAGGGAGGGATTTGCCCCAGAAGTTTTTCTCCATTTCATTTTCCTTCTGATGTTTTTTCGGATTGTCCTACAGCTGGCAGCTACATGTGCATTTGTTCACGTGGGCAAGTGGCAGGCACGAAGAGAAGGCCATCAGACAGTTATGTGCTAGGCTATTAGTTCAGCTGTGTTTTTCTTCTCTGAAAAGAATTTCAGAGGGAAAGAGGGATGGAAAGAGCTTTTGCAGACAAAGAAGAACACCAAGTTGGTGAAGAAGCTGAACCCCAAAGAGTAGGTCTGAGTTCCTAGGAGTTAGGCAGACTTTTACCAATGAGGCTGTGATTTCTGGTCATTCCCATAGCAGTCTGGCAAGAAGGTATTCCTATGCCTACTACTGATCTGCATCTATTTGCCTGTGGCTAGGAATACCTGCAGATGTAAATTAATCATTCAGTGATGTGCATGGATGTTTATTACTGAGTCTGTGTGGAAACCTATCAGGAACAGCATATTTGTGCTCATGTGTAAATCAGTCATTATACATGTGTGTGCTGGGAAGAGGGATACATGCATGTTGCTGACAGCCACGATGTGTGATGTCTGTCACAGAGTGCGGATTGCTTGTATCATGAGAGTGGCTGCAGGCCTGAATGCCAAGAATTGTCTGAGTCTGTGGACATGAAATAATAGCTATGCTCCATCCCTGGTGGTGTTCAAGGCCAGGTTGGACAGTACCTTGGGTGGCATGGTTCAGCGTGAGGTGTCCCTGCCCATGGCAGGGGAGTCGGAACTGGATGATCTTAGGGTCCTTTCCAACCCTAGCTATTCTATGATTCTATGACTGCATGTCCCCAGAGATTTTTATTCACACTTGAGTTTATAATAACAGCTGCCATACAATAACAGGGTGCAAGTCTGAGCTTTGACTTTCTTCATTTAGGGTGTCTCTCTGAGTGTCTCTAGCCCCTTGTATGCCCATGCAAGCTGTATATACAGGGGTACCACAGGGAGTACCTTTGTTGCTGTATACATGTGATAGGTGTGTTGTGCACACTACTTCTGTGATGACTACATGGTGCTCTCTGTATGGAGGATATATACTCTTTCTTTCCATAGCAAACAACCTCTTTAATTCCCCTTATGTTCTCACCTTCTGCCTGCTTCTTGTTCTCAACTTCTGCCTGCCTTGCTTCTAGCAACTTCCAGTTACTTCTCTATAACTGGTTATGGCTGGTTATTCTTCCAAGCATGTAAGCCTTTGTTGTAGACTGACAGGAAAGCGCAGTGTACATAGCAACAGATGGATTTGCCTCACCCAGATTCAAATCTGAGTGGAGCATTAGTGGACACAAGGTACCAGCTCCCAGAACTCTGGGAGTCTTCTCAGACTAGGCTAGGTGCTCAATGGATCGAGGATAGGTTTGGATTTAGGCTTTGGATCTTCTCTGCTCCAGAGCCTATCGTGAAGGTAGATTTTTAATGATGAGTTTCACACAACTGTATTGTCCATCCAGGTTTTCCATCAGGCCAAGGGCAGCAGTACTGGCATTTGCATTAAGAAGCTCTGAGGGAGATCAGTACAATTACCTGTTTCTACAAAGCAAGCTGAGAGAGGGAGGAAAAAGGAAAGAAAAGGAAAGACACAGAAGTCTCATTCCCTTATGCTTTGGGTTCTTTGTAGTTTCTTTGCAAAGGTCAGAGTTGTCTGAAGAAATGGGAAATTCTCTGAATCCTTTAAATTCTAGTCCCTTTTCTTCTTAAAGTGGCCTAATTCCAGGGAGCTTAAAGTCTAACAAGGGATTTGATCCCACCTGGATCTCTCTCTCTTTCTACCTCACAGCAGGTTTGATGTCACTCAGATTGCTCATTTGTATTTTCTTTTGAGACAAAGCACTTTGGTTTCTCTTCCAGCTGTCATATATGTTCTTTCCTCTGCCTGTCTGGAAGACAACATTCCTAGAGAGGTATGTAGCAAGAGAAATCTTTTCATTTTAATTACAAGAAAAGAGGTCAAGAAAATTGTACTGAGTTAAGCTTTGTTTGAACATCCCTGAGATGTGAAGAACTGATGTGTGAGGGTGCTGACCAACCGAGTGTGCCTCTGTGACAGCAGGAGAGGCTGCAGCCCTTCTCCCCATTACAGCTATAGCACTCTTAGTAGGGCTTTAGGCACCTCATCAGGGGTAGCTAGAGATTTTTGCCTGTGAGGTTTACGCATTCCTACAGTAAAGATGCCCAGCTTAGAAGGGCTCCTCCTGCCTTTCCATTGATCATTCACTTCTACATAGTCAACATGCTTGTTTGCCCATGGTAATAGCAAAGCTAGCAAAGCTCTAGAAGTCACAGAGCTGTTTGAGTTTCTGGGCTCTTTCCTCAGGGCTGGGGAAGAGATGGAGTGAAACACAGAGAAGGCTCAGCCTTGCAAACAGAGGTAGACAAAATCCTTTAGCAGAGATGGGGCAGGGCCTGGGATGAGGAGAGAAGTGGAAAGCCAAAATTGTGGGTATGTTCAGTCCAAAGTTGGCAAAAAAGTTTTAGCAAATAAAACCCAGGCCCCCACAAAACCCAGGGAGAGAAGAGAGATAAGAATTACTGTAAATGTCAAAACATCTTGAGCTTGAGTGTAGGCTCCTTTTTGAAGCACTCAGATCTTTAATTTTTCTGTTCTTTTCAGAGAAATGTCTTTGTTTTTTGAAATAGCATTAGCACTGATTGACATTAAAAAAAAGCAAGAAATCTAAGCAGCAGCTTGAATAACCCAGAGAAGAAATAAACCATTGCATTTGGATTGACCCAGTTTGGGATTGGGCCAAGATGAAAATGGTCGTGATTTACTTCCATTTTGCTGAAAGCTTTCACACATTTTGTTACTGCTTGAGTCAAACTTATTGTTTTTCTTACTGAGTTTTTTACTGAGACACTGCAAGAAACAAGAAAAACCCTTCTTTGGTCCATTTAGTCCCTGGCTACTGCAGCTTCTCCTCATTCCACCTGAAAGAGATGAGCAAACTGGAGCATCCTGAAAGTGTCAGACTTGAGAGGTACTAGCTCTCGGGTCTGAAACCCTCAGCCTCACTCCTGAGGTATATATGTCCCTGATGATATAGGGCCTATTAAGAAAAGACTGTATCCTCAAGCCATCCTTTCCTCAAGTGACACACTGTACCCAGTATTTTTATAGGACAGCACTAATTTTTCATAATGAGACACAGCAAGCTCCGGCCCTTTAATAGACTTGTCAGGTCTCATGTATTCAGGATGAAATTAGCTCATTTGGTTCCTGTCTCTCACTCCCCTGTTGTGATGCTGCTAAGATGAAGATGTGCAGTGCCATGACCCTCTGCTGCTCTAGAAGGATGGGTCTAAATGTAGCCAGGAGGTCTGGTACTGCCATGAAGCCAAGGAGAGCAAGTTGCTAATGGGGTCCTGCAAATAGCACTGTCTGTGCAGTGACTGCTACAGAATCCCTGTCCATGTCACCCAGTGCATGCGTATCTGTGTGCTGGCTCAGAACAGGATTGGAAGGGGGGCCCTTTAGCCAGGGACCTTGCTCTGCTTTGTGCTGTGTTAGAGAAGCTTCATCACTGTTCCTCTGTCCTATGGATGGTTCCTCCAGAAATGATGCTCACATCACCTCTCCTTGAGGGCACAGCCTGATGGGGCAGCCCCCAGCTCAGGAATTACAACAAGCACTTTGAGTGGGGTGTCACAGCTTACCTCCTCTGCTGGGGTCACCTGGATCCTACCAACAATGAAGGCTCAATGGCAGCTAGCCTGTGAGGGCTCCTTAACCTGGAGACTAAGATCTAACAATTCACAGACAAGCAGATGGCTTGGAGGAAAGGTGCAAGGCCAGTGGTGGGAACGGATGTTTTGCAGGTGCTGGAGTGTCACCGCACCAAGAAGCTAAAGGTGGCAGTGATGTTGGCTGGGAAACTGGTTACTCTCCTGACGCTGAGAGGCTTATTGTGAGAAAATCCCACAGCTTTTAAATGGAATAATACTAAAAGAAAGAAAGATTTCCAGTATGTCACCAACATGCTGCAGACTGGCCCAAGAGCGGCATTCCTCAACAGTCTGTGACACCTACCATTAGTAATTCACAGCAGCAATGCTCCTCAGAGACTCAAGCCCAAGCAGGCAAGATGTAGGCTAAATAAGCTTGCTCTTGCCGGCTCTGCTGGGATTTGCCATGCATGCCTTCAGGTCCCTTCATCTCAGGGGATGACTGGTGAAACATACTCATCTAACACCATAGCATATTCTGACACCAAAGAAGGAGGGAGGGACAAAAAGAAAAAGAGAGGATAAAATTGGCTTCAGTTAGGGCTTAGGCCTGCTAAGTCATGCTCTTTTTCGGCTTTCCCTTTGTGTGCTGGTAAGCCCCATCCCACCCATCCTGCTTTCTTTCAGCTTTCCTTGGTCCTGGCACAAGTACCTATCTTGCGGTGTAGTGGCAGAGCACAGCATGCGTGTGTACAGCGAGGGAATCGTGCCTGTACTGTGGGCACCCTTGCACCCGGACCCGTGTGAATGCCAGTCAAAACCCCATGCCAGTCCCCATCTAACAGCTGGCACAGCTTTGCTTGCCTTATTAACAGTCCACTTATCTGGAATCTGCTCGCTGAGCAGAAACCGCTCCATAAATCCTCCCGCAATTTGCATTCCTCTCCGCTGTCGCTCATTACCACTGACCTCGCTTCTGCTGCTGGAGCTGATCAGCCTCCCACCGTCCTGCCTGCGAGACGCCTCTCCATTACCACAACCTATTAGCAGTGGCAGCAGCAGTGCTTCCGCGAATGAACACGCTACTGCTGAGTCAGGAAATGTTCCCGACTCAACTCTCTCTTCGCTCCCTCCCCAGGACCCGGGAGGAAGGCAGTGACAGCGAGCGCAGCTCAATTGCTCTCCCTTGTGTGTTTCCAAGGCCAAGCTCCACGTCCTGGGGAGCTCAGTGGGATCATTGTTGGACTTGCACTCTTGCAGGCACCGGTGGGAAATGAGGTGCATCGCCTGGAAGCATCTGAAACCAGAAGTGTTTGCTAATCAGCTGCGGGGTTTCTGAGTTAGCAGCTCACCCACTTGGGGTGTGCGGATGCAGGTTTCTGGTTTAATAGCAGACTCAGCCTGTGTGAAGCATGTCTCTTCTGCTTCCTTCCTCAGCAATGGAGGAGAAGCAAATGCCTACAGACACACGCATCTCAACACAGGGTGCATGAGGAGGCTGAAGCAGCTCAGCTGTGTTCACCCATCTCAGACCCAAGTGATCATCTATGCTAGGGGCTTGTGATGGGCAGAGAAAGCAGGGATTCATGCTGGTGCTCTCCTTCCTGTGTATGTGGGGCTCATGCTGCCTCTTCCCTTGCAGAAACATGGCAGCACCAGCTGAGAGTTAGGCTCCCAAGAAGAGGAGGCAAAGGCATGGCCATGCTCCTCTCCTTCAGTCCTGCTCAGTGCTGCAATGAGGCTGAAAAAGGGCTTATATTGTGCTTGTGCACTGAACCTGTTACACTATCCCCTCTCTATCATGCTGGGGCTCCCATAGCAAGGCACCACACTCATGGTTCCCAGAGCCTCAAAATAGTCATGTAACGCTCTTGGCTTTCAGTTCTCTGGTCAGGGTTGGAATCCGGAGAGGCTGGAGGTATGCTTTGGACTGAGTGCTTCAGTTCAGAGCATGCTGAAGGAAAGGAGCTGGCTGTTTTGTTTAAATCCAGGTGTGATTTGAGTTTTAGAAACTGAAACATGACTTTCAGGTGAGTTCCTTGGTCTCCGATTTCCTGTAAAATTCCGTACGCATTGTGAATTGTATGGAAATAGCTTATATTGCCCTTACTCTGCAAAGAAGCATACATTCCGTAATGTTAGGAAGGGTTTTATTTTAGTGGGAATAGAGGAAGGGGTGTGGGAAGAGCAAAAGCCTCCTAGTATTCCCCAAGCTCTTTTCCCTTTGGCCCAGACAAGCAAAGCCTTTCTTTGCAGGGGGAGAAACATGTTTACTTAGTATAGCAGAGGGACCAAGATGCAGCCTCATTAAAACACAGCTCACGTATAGCCAGGGGTTTCATATATAGCTCTTTTGTTTTTTTTCTTAACCTTCCTTGTCTTGATGGAAACAAAAGGAGGAGAAAAGAAAGAAAAAAAGAGAGAAAGAAAAGGAAGTGAATTGCTTAATGGAGGTGCTCTGCCTGCATATTTAATGCACTGACTTTATTGAATGGAAGGTGAAAAAGTCCACCTTGTTTGTTGCTTGCCTGTCAACCATGGCAAGAAGGCATCCTTTCGCCTGGCTGGTGCCTTTTATTAGTCAATGGTTTCCAGAATGTAATTATACCATAGATCTGAGATGCATTATACACACAATTACAATTCCCCAGCCGAGCCTGTTATTTATTAACTGGAGAGATACTTGTTCAATTGTTTTGGAGGGCTAAGGTTTCCCTTTGTTTCTTTCTCTTTCTTCCCTCCCCTTTAAACTGTAACACAGGTCCTCGCAAGAGGTCTCTCCTTTGTGGCTCAGTGGGAGAGAGCAGGGTGAATGGCCCATTTGCTGTTAGCCCACCATGCAACCTAAAAAGCCTTGGCAAAAGGAGCTGCAACGTGGCGCTGCATTTGCACAGGCAGAGCAGAAAGCACTTAGAGCTTGCATGGAAAGTTTGCTTTGCTGGAATCCTGGCTTGCTTTCACACAAGGGAAGTGACCTCTGGGATTTACACAGCTGTTGTGGCTAAAAGGCTGGCACAACGTTGCCAGAATCTATTCTCTTCTGTGCATTTGTGTAGGTCCAAGTCCCGTATTTATGTTCGATTCAGTTTGCCGCACCTGGATACCCACCCAAAGCCTGTTTGGCTTCTTGTACTCTGAGACTACTTGAGAGCAACCCTTATTAAATTAGAAAACACAGCTTGGCCTTACAGTTGAAAAACAGATTTTAGGAGTCCTACAGGCAAACACCATTTCTTTCCAGATCTTGTGGGTTGCTCTGGACATGCAGAAAGAACATGTTGGCTTCATCATTTTAACAGTTTCTGTTCCTTACCTTGGAACTCAAAGGGCAAAGGAGAATGGTGACAAAAGGCAGGGGTACTGGCTTAGCCACCCATTTTAGGGCTTCAAATATGCAGGCCACGAGTCAGCCAGGGCAAGGGTCCTCCTCACCTTGTCCTGTCCTGTCTCTGACAGCAGCTGGTAGCAGTGGAGTAGGAAAGGAATAGAAAAGCATTGCTGCCCCTCTTCCCTCGAAATATGTTTCCTGAAATGTAGTGAGCTCTGTTAAAAATGCATCCCATCCATCTATCATCCCAGGTGCTGTCCTGCTGGGATTTTTCCATTTCCACAATATCCTCGCTTTAATAAGGTGACCAGAACAGGGCGAGAATCATTTCCTTGTTATTAATTATTACCATGTCTGCTGTACAGCAGTGTGCTCAAGAGTGTAGAGCTATATTCCCAAGAACCTCCTCCTGAAGGGCATTTTATCTTCCCTCACACTCCTAACCACTGGTATGTCAGACCTGTCCTCCCAGCTTTCCTCTCAAGCTGTGCTTCAGCTCTCCTCCCCTTGACCCTGCATGTCCCCAGCTCCTCCTGTCGTGCGTTTTATCCCTTCTTTAGACTTTGCCTGTCTGGAAACCTCCTTCTAATATGACTGCAGAGGTAGATGTAAACTGATAAGGTTCACAGGTTTAATCCTTGTGCAGGGTGCAATCTTTTGGCCATTAGAGGAGCCTGTTTCAGGTTAGCTGATGTCATTTGTGAAGGTGTTTGCAATGCCCCAGCCCTGTACCCCTAAGCCTCCTTTTCTCATATGGACATAATGGTGTCCATGCTGGGATTCATTCTGCTCAATTTCACAACTGCATCCCCACTGACATGACTGCAGGAGCTTTCTCTTGCATGCAAGACCTCAGGTGGCACGTTGGGTTCTTGTTTCAATGTGGCTAACAGCTTAATGTTTCTGGCAGCAGTGGTGTTAGGTGTTTGGCAGGTATTACTGCCACCACAGCCACCCCCTGGTGCCTGCCCCACTCTTCTGCTGGATGTATCCGCCTCTGGAACCAACACCAGTGGAGAAATGGCATATCTGCCTCTGGCAGCCCAAGATGCCAAGAGAAGCTGCTGGGGAAGGTGAGTTTGGTCTGCTGTTGTGTATGGCAGTAGAAGCCAAAGCAAGTTCTGCAGGCAAGCAGATTGACTTGGGAGCAGGCTGCTAAGGAGAGGTGACTTCTGAGACCACCACTACTGTTTGCTTCTGTACACCTGAGTCAGCTTCCCCCTGTGCTGTCTGCTGTTAACTTACAGACATCCTGACAGGGTTTTCCACTGGCAAGGAAGGACAGCAGCTAATGTGGGAGAAAATCTTAGGAGAAACAAAGCAGTTGTTGTTTTCACATTAGACAGGAGCCGGGATCCAGTCCTAGCTTGCACTTTGTGAAAGTGGCTCCTTCTTTACAAGCCTTTTGTACCTATGCAGTTACAATGAGTTAAGAGCGTTAAGTTTTGTTTTTTCCTATCAAAGAGATGAGCCACTTGGGGTTGGTTTTGCTTGTTGCCATTTACACTGACAATATGCTTGAAAGGGAAGCAGGAGGGGACCCTGCTATTTGGAAACAGCATCTGTATTTTACTCCCTTTCATTAAGTGAAATGCAATGTCCATAAACTACATTGTGCACAAAGGTCTCTTTCTCACCTTGATGCATAGCAGAGCATGGTGGTGATGACAGCTCTCGCATCTATTGGTTTTCCCTGCTAGGCTAAATCCAGTTGCAAAAAAATGATAGAAATAACTTTTAAAGGTCTTCGTTTCAAGTCCCAATACCTGCCCTGTGTCTGAAAGATTGTAAAGATGAGATACTGGGTGAAATGTGATGTGTGCACAGCATATGTGATTTAAGATAGTGAAACCCAAAGAAATATGAGGAAAACAGGCCTGAATTTCAATGGCCATCTTTAAATGTCTACTTTGTGAGACTTTCTAAATCTTCAACTGAAGCCATTATTTAATAAGTCCATTTGTCCCTGGTGCCAGATTTTAAAATGGAATTCAGTAATTATACATCAGCCAGTGGAAATCTTCATACATAACCTTTTAATGGAACAATTCTCATGGCTCTATACTAGGTCCCACAAAACATTAGGACTGGAACTAAGACTTGGGGTTAAAATTCAGACTGCTAGTCAGTACATTCCACCAGATGTAAAGAACAAGGGAAGAACTGACTAAATTAGTAAATATTTAGGTTTTCATTTGCTTCTGCCAATCTGTGTCACTTTCCGTCACCAGCAGTTCCTATCTCAGCTGAACACACAAATAGTGCAAATTCATTTTGGATATGTTTATTTGTTAGGCATCCATTTGTTTGCATGAGTTATATGGCTTCCGTCAATTACACCCTACATGGTTCATTATGTGAGATCATTTTGCAGTAGCGTAAGAGCATGAACTATAGTGTGATTCCTAATAGTGACTGAGGGATACGTTGCCACTACTCTTCAGAGCAAATAAGGGGTATGGGGAAACCTGCACCGTTGTTGTTTTTGCAATTGTTACATGATAGTACATTGGTGTAGAAATTACACAAAGTAATAAGGTATTATAGGGCTGGAGTCGATGTTTTAGATCTGAGTCTGCACCTCTCAGGGTATAATTCCTTCAGGAACAGGGGCAGTGTGGTTTTCATGGAAGACATTTTGCTTTTGTTACAAAAACACGGTTGCTCACTTTCTTTTGGAGGCTTGCTATTAGAATGACTCCCTGAGTAGCAATTACAGGAGAGCTGCAAAAAGTTCATAATTTTTGATTCAGTGCAACCCCTTCCCTACTATTAAACATTATAGGAATACCACTACATTCTGCATATACAACAATTAATTTGTCCTTGACCAAATAAGCAACAATGTTCTTAGATGCATATATCTTAGGAAGGAGAAGGTGGTGACTAATTAGCATGAGGAATATGATGAAGGGTTTATATCTTGTAGTGTCTTAGATCAAAGATGATGTGGGCTTGGTGTTCTCAGCCTGAATCCCTATGGGCATGTGTCTATGTTAGGAAGCCACATAAAATCTGACATAATTCAATATGAGTAGCTGGTTCTATTCAAGCAAAAGCTGGTTCAATAGGCAAGGGTCTCAGAAAAGTGGAGAAAGGCTTCAAATTCAGGGTAAGAAGCAGAACTGTGAGGGGGAGATTACTAACAACAGGGAAAAGGCAAAGAAAACAGGCACAGCCGTCAGTGGGGACCCCAGCTTTGGGGTAGAGAGGAAGCTGCAAGGCAGGAGTGAAGGGTACCAGGAGCACGGTGGGTACAGAGACACAGGGCTGCAGAGGTGGTGGGGAGAAGGGAGAGCTGCATGTCAGAGGAGAGCTGAGTGCATTCTAATTAATGCTGCGAGTTTTAAGGAGCGTGAAGTCACTTCAGCAGCAGCTCAGTAGATGTATGGGATTAGTTTGTATAATAATGAAAGGGTAATAACCAGCATTTAATTTATATGGTTGGTGAACTGCCTGACCCCTCAGCCCAGTGGGCATTTAGATCATATTCAGGAGCGCACCAAGCCTAGCTAGTTCTTTATTGGGAGGGGAGGAGAGGGATGGGATGGGGGAAGGAGAGACTGGTGAGAAACATTTAATGAAAAGCAAAGTGCAATAGTTAGATGCTACATTCTCATGTTTCCCCTGATGTTTTGAATCAGGGGTGGGAATCTTTGCCATCCAGCACTGGATTTGTGCATCAAAAGACTAAAAGCAGCTGGTATGAATCAAATGCATATGGGAAGAAATTCCCAGCTGAGTTGGACATGAATGTATGCACCATGTCCAGCAGCAAAGAAATATACTGTTATCACTCTCAGGTTGTCCTCAGTGAAGGATGTATTGCTGTGGAAGGCAATGATTTGTGTTTAATTAAGAATCCAACAACAGCAGTGTACCAAGCTTGGCACCTTGCCTTGTGACAGGGTCCAGTACTAGATGCCTAAGGAGGTACAAGAAACCCCACAGCGCACAGGTCCTTCTGCCTAAATTCAGGCTGCCTTTCTCCACTGAGTGCCTAAAGACACCCGTAGGTAGACAAGCAGTTCTGTAGCTACTCTGGCTGCCTCTCTGGAGGGCTCTCCCATGGTTTTCTCACATCAC
Organism: Brotogeris chrysoptera; assembly: GCA_030323915.1. NCBI lineage: Eukaryota > Metazoa > Chordata > Aves > Psittaciformes > Psittacidae > Brotogeris > Brotogeris chrysoptera. Next base: position 35,730 of record JARCZZ010029059.1, on the reverse strand, counting down.
AGATATCTCAGCAGTCCTTTTGTATCTCAGGTGGTACAACAGGCTGATGTTTATACACTTGAGTCCTTCATGTTTATGGCATTACTTTGATGTGGCTATTTGAGATCAGCTGAAGTAGCAAACTAAAACAGCCTTCAAAAGCTTTCGTAGAGGTAAAACTGTCAGTGCCTTTGCCCTGGTATGGGCTGACATCAGAATGCTCTCTTCAATTAGCCATTTTATTTTAAAACCTATTTATTAGCTGTTGGCATTCTTGGTTGTGCTTTGCAGCTTGCCCCACAGAGTTCAGTGGTATTGTGTACAGCAGAGTACAGACTTACTGAGTGGGCTTTTTGAAAGCAGCTGAGTGGAACTGGAAGAGCAATTGTAATAAATTGAGAGAAGGGGGAAAGCTGAAGCTCCTAAACCTCTCAGGCTTCTTCGAACTTCCCAAGGGTAGTAGCACTGGTCCCTGTGTAAGGGTGCCGAGTTACACGTGTTCCTACAACAGCAGTTGAGTTCCACTGTTCAGCATTTTAGCATGTGCCTGTAAATGTTTCTCTGTGCATTTGCACTTATACACAAATTCACTATTAAAATATTAAAATAAGGTATAATAATGCTAATGATTGCAGGACTGGGCAACCCAGGTTGTAACAGCCATTATCTAGCCTTAGCTACAGATATTCTCTATTGCTGGTAGCACCATTTATGAAATGGTAATGCTTGACTGGCTCCAGGGAGCACAGGCTGTGACCTTAGATAGTTTTTGTATAGAAGTGCTTAGGAAAACTGCCAGAAACAGCTTCTTTTTGAAGAACACTGTTTTTCCCAGCCATTGAAGCCTAGATATTCTGTTGGAAGATAGCAGATGCCACAGATTACTGAAGGAAGGCTCCACTGGAAGTGGTCTTAAATGTAGGCATTCATAGTGTCTGGGACATTGGTGAAAGACACTGAGCCTTCTGCATAGAGTGTGTTGAGAGCAAGTGGAAACCTCAACTTCTGAGCACCTCTTCCAGGTTGGACTTCTTGTTGCCTCATCATCAGCTGTACAGAGGAAGGAGGAAGGGCCAATGAGTCTTACTGGGAAGCGATTGCTACATCACCTTTGGATTGAACGTTGCATTATACTGAATTGAGGACATTATTATTCATGAAAAGGCATCCTAGAAAGCTTCAAAGAGGGCTGGAAAAAAAATCTTCAGGTTTTAATACTAATTAGAAGAGCCTGTCTTCCAGGTGTGAGGTGTTTATCTGTGGAAAGCAGGAGATAGTGTAGTATGGAAGAAATGCACATTGGAGAATAGAAGATCCAAGAAATTGTTGAATGGATTAAATGCAAAAGAAAAGGAGAAGAAGGAAGAAAGAAACCCAGCAACAAAAAGGCAGATAACAAAATGTTTGCACTGAATATGAAGGGTTTGCAAAACAGCTCAGAGTTTATTTCCAAACCTGTAAAAAAACAACCCTGAAAATCATATAGTAATGTGGAGTAATGAGGAGAAGGTTCTTTTATTTTTATTCTTCCTATTAGCAATGTTTGTCAACTTCATATTTCTCCTTCGCACCAAAGAGCACTTGTACTGTGGAAGCTCAGAGCCAGCTTCACGTACAGCCAAAATGGGCTGCTCCTGGAGCTGCTCCACTACCTTAACCAAGCAATGACCTCAGTCAAGCTGCTTACTTTGCCTGTAGTTTTCCCTGGAGAATGTGGGTGTCACCTCTCTTGGCAGCAGTGTCTACTCCAGCTTGAACACTGCCCAGCAGCAAAGGGCAGATGGATGCTGCAGTGCCAATCTACCCTAATACATGTTCTTGGTGCCATCCTTCCCCTAGCAGTGTTAGGAGTATTGCTATGGCTTCAAGACCTCCCCCACTACACCTTTGATTTTTGCCACATATGGCTGGGCTTCCGGTCCTTCTAATGAGTTTTACTGAGGGGAGAAGGGGGGCCTGGGGCAAGAGGCCACTTTTCTGTGTGGTGCCATAGCTGCTGTTGCTGATTCATATTCTCAGGCATGCAGTCTACACACAGCCGTGGGGCTGCAGTGCTGTGACAGATTTTTCTATACATGTCCCTTACACTTTTCCTGCTGCTTTCTCTCCACTCTCTTGTGAGTTAAGGAATCATTACAGGTGCAGAAACCTTGAGAGAACGGATGTGCTTTCATAGCTGAGTGAGTGACAGCTGGCCAGCTTTAATCACCCTTTGGTGTGCTCCTAGAAGGTAGTTTAAGTAGGGAGATCTTATTTTGCTCTCTCTGTGGACATGAAATGTCGATGTCTTTGTTTCTATGGTTTAGGTGATGAACAGTAACTAGTTAAGCATCGGAAACTCAACCACTTATGATTGTCTACTCATAGCCTCTGCTAGTAACAAGGTTACATGAGGGAGCAGAACGGAGAGCAGAGCAGGGATTTGATTCTTTCTACCACAGTGCTTTGGACTAGTTCTATTGCCCAGGCAATCCTTCCTCTCTGAACATCATTTCAGAGCAGAATTTAATGGAGAAAAAAAAAAAAAGTAAGTTTTTTTTTTCAGTGTTTTTTCCTTGTGGAACATTCCCTTAGATGACTACAGAGAGATGCATTCAAATAGAACATTAAAGTTAAATGAGGCGGTACAAGGCTGTATTTAAAAATAACAGAAAACTGGTTTAAGTTCTTATTTGATAAGAGTTGGGCAGCTACATAACCCTAGCAGGTCGCTATTCTAATGGCAATCCCCAACAAGAAACAGAGTCTGATAATGCGCTCTAAGACAGGAGATGAGAGCTGTATTCACAGGCATTAGGAACAGCAGGAGATAGCTGTTGTACAAAGATGCTTATTCAGAGAAGTGAGATCCCCCCTCTTGCCTTGAACTTAGCATAACTAGATGCACAGAAAAAATATCTACAGCGTAGGACAGAAATTAACATTAAAGATATAATACCATCATAGAATTACTGATAAATCCTCACCTTTCATACTTAGCTAATTTCTCATCAGCTTCTCCTAAAAAAAGAAGAATATAGCAGGACTTGGAGATAGGCACTGAAAACCGTTTGGAGGCTTGGAAGGATTTTCTGATAAGGAGATACTGTAAAAGATGAAGGAAGATATTGTTCAGAGAAGAGATGAATAAGAAGGGGGATGTTAGAAGTATATAAATAATAATACTTAAAAAGGTTCCTAGCACTGGGACAAAAGGGTACCCTTTGAAATTAAAAGGCAACACAGATCTGGATATGTTGAGAATATAAGTTTTTTAATGGTGGAACCCTGTGGAACTCCACTGAGCTTCCAGGCTTAGGGAAAAAAAAAAGGGAAAGAGAAGGAAGCCGTTTGTGTGGATAGTGAGAACATTCACAGTTACATTAGAGAAAATAAAAAATTTATAAGAAATATCAGCCCTTGAGATTCAGGGCATAAATCCGACCACTAACTGCCTGGGGTTATAAAGAAACTTCCCCAATGGACGTATTAGTTAGTTATTTCCCATTTTAAGTGTTTTACATCTATCCTTGGTGCTAGCCACTGTCCAAGACAAGGTGTTACAACAGTTGGACAATTGGTTTGATTGGCTATGAAGGTTGCTATATCCTTGAAAAGAGTTGCAGCTCTCTCCCTCCTTTCCTGACCATCTCCAGCTGTGTCTCTGAACTGCTCTATCCTGGTATACAGCAAACTGCTGACAGCAACACAACAGCTTCTCCTTCGCTGTGGGTAACCCAGTGACTGACACAACCCTGACGTGAACGTGAGAGACCAGTGCCATCCGGGCTGCAGTAGGCTGATTCCAAACTGCTCTGGCAGGGACCTAGCCCACATAGAGCTGCATCACAAGAGCTGTCCCACTGCTTTGGCCCCAAGGACAACCTCTAGCTCCTCACTGGTACCCATTTCCAGCTCCCCTGCTGCAGCTTTAGCATCACTTGACCTCCTCACTGGGGTTTTTCTGGTTCACAGCAATATGCCAGCACTCATGCTAAAGCAAAGAAGCAGGAGATGCAGGCCAGTGAGAAAGGCAAGGCAGATTACCTGGCTTGCTTTCCCTTCTCCCTGCCTGCTTAAATCTGTTCTTCATCTAATCTCCTCTGCCAGGCTATTTAAGATAATCACTGTGTCTTTTCTGCTGTTGTTCATCTATCCCAGTCTTTCTCTTCTTTTTTTTTTTGCAAACAGTGCCCCTTCTCATTTACCTCATTTCTCTTCATGTGATGCCTCAAATGGATGAAGCTCTGTTCCTTCAAGGCAGAGAAGTGCAAACTCTCCCTGTAACCACTCTCAACAATCATTGGCCTGTGTTGCAGAATCTCAGTTGCTGTCAGCAATTAAAGCTATTTAGCAGTTCCCTAGTTAAAGTAATCACTTGGGGAAGGTAATTGCAACTTCTCACCCTGGAAGGAAGATGCTATTTGCTTTTAATGTCAGGAATAGTTGTGACAGGTACACTAAGAAATGTCAGTCTATTACAACAGTGAATAGCTCTGTGTGTCTTTTGCAATGGGTCAGCTGCAGCTGGTCTGGAAATGTTCTCACCTATTGGCCATCTCTTTGCACTGATTCAGAGGCTGAATTGCTGCTCAGGACACTGAATTGATATCCATGGTCCTTCAGCAGCTGAAGTGATGAGATGAGGAGGAGAAGCAATAAAGAAAGTATACTGTTTCTTTCTAGAAGCAGAAGGACTCTAAAGGTAAAAGGGGAGAGGATCCGGGGGGCTAGAAAATGGGAGATGATGTACAGGTAAATTCTGCTACATCCACTTAATCGTCTGATTTCACAGCCTCATGGGAGCACTGTTTGCCTACATACCAATGCAGACACCCTCACCTAGAAGGACTGATCCTATAGGATGCTGGTGGGTTACTGTGGTGAGTTAATTTACTTTTCAGACCTCTTTATTATGAAACTGTGTTAGTTCTTGACTTATTGCTTTACCATCACAGCATGACCGTGATCATTGATGGGAAGAGCTGCAGGGGCACACAGGCCCTCCAGGCTCCACCATTATCATCTCCAAATCGCATTCTGCTTTGGTCCTCCTTCTACATAATATTTGGGAAGGAGGTGGAAGAGAAGTGGAGGAAAAGTTTTTTGGTTTTAAACTATGCATTGATTCCCTGGTTTTCCTCTCTGTTTGGCCAGGTCTCCTGACCTGGCACATTCATTTGTGCATTCAGTTCAGCTGTATCCTGCTGAAGCCTTCCTGGCCTTAAGTGTAATCCAACACGTTACAGGTTCACTCAGACAAATGCCTAAAGCTAGGCTGAATAGCTAAGCAGTTCCTCATCTCTCTCTTTACCAGCACTATTGAGCCCCAAGCCTTGGGAACAGAAATCCAGGTTGATGCAAACACAGACCCACCATCAGTGAAGGAAGAGTTGGTGTATGAACTATTACAGGAGCTTGACCTCTACAAATCAATGGGCCCTGACAATATCCACCCAGGGGTGTTAAGAGAGCTGGCTGCTGTCATTGCAAAGCTGTTCTCCATAATCTTTGAGAAGTCATGGGGATTGTGGGACATCTCATAAGACTGGAAGAAGGCAAATGTCACCCCCAGCTACAAGAAAGGCCCAAAGGAGGATCCAGGAAATTATAAGCCCATCAATCTTACTTCAGTTGCCAGGACAGTTACGGAATGAGTCCTCCTGGGGGCTATCACAAGTCAAATGAAACACATGATTGGGAAAAGCCAGCGCAGATTCACCAAGGGCAAATCATGCTTGACAAATCTGATTGCCTTCAATGATAAAGTAACCTGTTCGGTTGTTATGAGGTGAATGGTGGACATTGTCTACCTGGATTTCTCCAAGGTTTTTGAAACGGTTTTCCACAGTCTCCTGGAGAAACTAATGTGTTATGGTCTAAACAAGTCATGTGTCCAGGGGGTGGGAAACTGGTTGACAGGCTGCTCCCACACTGTCTCCTTTTCAAACTGGGGATCTGTCACCAATTGGGTCCCCAGGGGATCAACATTTGGCCTAATTCTGTTCAATATCTTCCTAAATGGCCTGGAAGATGAGATCAAGTGTACCCTCACCAAATCGACTGATGA
>JARCZZ010029059.1:0-29131 GCA_030323915.1 Brotogeris chrysoptera | reverse complement strand
CCAGTAGGACACTAGAGGAAAATATTTCCCAATGAGAACAATCAGCCACTGGGATAATCTCCCCAGGGGAGTGGTGGGATACCAAACTTGGGATGCTTTTAAGATTCAGGGTGTTGGGACATCTTGTCTAGTCAGTGCTTTTGTCAAGAAAGGTTGGACCACATGATATTTGAGGTCCCTTCCAACCTGGTATTCCATTATCCCATCATTGATTGAATTTGGCCTCAGATTTGGCAAACTAAGACTGGCACCTAGACTGCCTCACAGCTTTTACTCTGCACAACCAAGTGCAGCCAGACTGGACCCAACATTATCTCTGTGAGGGCAGCTAGACACCTTCCACCACACCTGACTGCGTCCTCATGGAAGAAGTCCAAAGAAGCCCCTATCTTCCTGCCTTTTCCTGTCTCCTCAGTCAAACTAATGTCTGAACACCTTGCAAATGTTATTATGTCCTTCCTGCTACTTCTGAAGTAGTTTATTGGCACTGTTTCTCTCTCTTATGATTAAGGAAATCAAGATTTAGAGCAAGGTGGACTCACATTGCCCAAGTAATTCATAAAAATTGTGCCAGGGCTAAAAATAAATCCCAGCTCTCCAGTTTCTCTGCATAGCGTTTTGATTGCAAGACTGGGTTAGCCTTAGAATTTCTTATTGTCTGCCTTACTATGAAGGATGCATGAACTTAGATTCTCTGTTTAGCTCTTTATACTCTATCTGCCCTCTTTCATCCCACAGGTTTCTGTTGGCATCACTGTAGTGGAAGTTATTGCTTAAACAACATCCCTTTGAGTTGAATGAACTATTGCACTCTTCGACTCCAACTCTTTCAGCATTTCCTTAGGTTTGGTTTTGTTTCTAAAGTCCATGGACAGGGCTGTAGTGTAGTGGTTTAACCTCAGCCAGGAACTAAGCACCACGCAGCTGCTCACTCACTCCCACCCCAGTGGGATAGAAGAGAGAATTGGAAAGGTAGAAGTGAGAAAACTTGTAGGTTGAGAGAAAAGCAGTTTAATAGGTGAAACAAAAGCTGTGCATGCAGGGAAAGCTAAACAATGGACTCAGTCACCACTTCCCAGAGCAGGAAGGTGTTCAGCCATCTCCAGGAAAGCAGAGCTCCATCACATATAATGGTTAGCTAGGAAGACAACACATTGTAACTCTGAACATCACCACCTTCCTTTTTGTTCCCCCAGCTTTATATGCTGAGCATGACATCATACTGTCTGGGGCATCTCCTTGGTAAGTTGGGGTCACCTGTCCTGGCTTTGTCCCCTCCCAACTACTTGTGCACCACCAGACTACTTGTTGATGGGGTGGGATGAGGAGCAGAAAAAGCCTTGGTTCTGTGTAAGCACTGCTCAGCAGTAACTAAAACATCCCTGAATTATCAGCATAGTTTCCAGCACAAAGCCAAAACACAGTCCCATAGTAGCTGCTAAGAAGAAAATTAGCTCTATCTCAGCCAAAATCGCACAGGCTGTTTTTGTAAGGTGTGAATCCTTTCTGAAGACAGTGGTTGTCTGGGAGTCAGGCTTACACGAGAAGTTACAATGGGTCTGAGCTCTTCAGTTTGGTTCTATTTTTGATGGCTCTCCATAAAAAAAGGTGTGCTATTGACAGGGCTATTGTTTATTACGCTGCAAAGGCAGGAGCATGGTGTGATGCTATGATCTGAATGAGAACTTTCTCACTGTCACAGTCTCAGTTCTGTCACAGAGATCATCAGAATAATCCAGTACTGAGCCCAGCCATCTCCGTGTCCCTCCCTTTTCTCATGCTGCAGAAAAGAGGAGTTCACCTCAGCGCGAAGGAAGCCTGAACACAGTGCAAAGGAGCAAGCTTCCAAGCAGGGCATAAGAACCCAGATTTGGCAGAATGCCTTTGCTTGGCATGGGTCAAAACAAGCATATGGAAAAGAGAAGTGAATGAGGAATGATCTGCTGGGAAGATCGGTACATGGTGTGGAGTCCTGCAAGATGGACTACTAGATAAGTGCTCACTGCTGTTTGACATGCCCTGTGCAAACCTGTGTGCTCCCACAGTCCCGAACTTTCCTCTGGACAACATTTATCAGGAGAACATCACAGGGAGCATCCTTCTTTCCCACCCTTCTTTTCACTCCCTTTTCCTTGTTCTCTGTTTTATACTCAGCCAAGCAGAATCTGCAGCGGTTGGCAAATTTAGCTGCTGCTTTGTTTTGTTTCCCTCCCCACAGTCCATGTTTGCCAGTTGTCTGTGCTCAGCCAGCAGCTGTTTTATGCTGTGGGTTTGCATTGACTGACCTGCAGCCTCAGTCTGTGCTATTTTGGGCTGGGAGCTACCTGCAAACCCTTTGCTGTGAGTAGTCAATATTCATGATTCGATATTCGGGTGGCATGACTGGTCAATGAGGTGACGGAGCCTTTCCTTTGTTCCTTGATTAGATGACTGAACCTTTGTTAATTACTTCTGCCAGAAATGAAGTCTGTTGTGTGATTAAGTGGCTCTAAGCTACAGGCCTAAGATTTACTCCCTGTGAACTCTTGTTCCAACAAGAACAAGGACCAAGGACTTTGCACATGTGAGGGTTCTCTAAAACAAGTACAAAGAGAGCATAGAAATGGCCAGAGTAATATTCTATTTCTAAGTTATTAAAAATGGTTGACCTGCATGTCATTGCAATACATTTGGCGCTAGTAAGGAAAGCCTGCCTTTGCAGAACACAAGCCCTCTTTTGGGGCAGGTCCTCCCAGGATGTCTGCAGCACCAAAGCCACATCATGCATCACAGCGTGGAACAGCCTTGCTAAAATCTCTGTACCAACGCAATAGCAGCACATAATCTTGCACTGACAAGCAGATGGAGCGAGCTAGGAATAAAACAGTATCTCCCAACACTGGGGCCATTTGTCCCATTTTTGGTCTGGATCGGATGTGGGCAAAAAAGAACCTGTCTGTTGAATTAGCGAAAGCAGAAGCTACAGAGTCGAAGGTGGCTTTTAAGGGTTTTTTTATGCTGGCTCATTGCCACATAGTGGAGGACAGATGGTATCTGATACCATCTACTGTCCTTTGGAGCAAAGTTAAGCCACCAAAATATTCTGGACCAATTTTCAAGCAGCTGAATAAATTAATACCATGTTGGCTCTTTGTGTCATTTAGCTAGAGCATTTTTGACCCATTAATAAAACAGAGGATGTATAATTGTGTACTCAGAGACGCAGTATCATACCAGAAGAATAAATGAAAACTGCATTATTTGTGTGAGATATGTATCATCAATCATGCCAGTCGCATCTACTTTCTTCACTATGTGAGAAAGCATGTACAGGTATGCTGTTCCCTCCAAACACAAGAAGAAAGCCCAAATGCAGCTGTTACACTTGACCTGATGGAACAAGAAACAATAATTTCAGTGTTTGTTTTGGGTTTGTGAATATGAGTAATTCTCACCTCAATGGATCAGAGCAAAACCTCTGGCAAAAAAAGACACTTGTACCTGGTGTGTGGAAAACTTGGGTGATGGGCAGTTTATAAATCCCTTGGAAAGACAGACAGAAAGCTGTTTTTAATTTAGTTCCCCCTTCTCAACCTTTTTACTGGTTTAATGGAAAAAGGCCAGAATTAAGATTCAGAGCAACTGTATGTACAAGAACTCCTTAATTTGAAAGTCCTGTTGAACACAATGTGATCTGAAAATGATGCATGATGGAAATTCCTCACAGACTGGTGCATTAGCATTAGTCATTGCAGTAGGAGTGGGTGGAGCATGTTAGAAGTCCTCACTGTGATGGATGCGTGACACACATTAGAATGAGAATCATTACTATGGACCAAGAAGAAAACACAGAAATTAAAGTTTCTGTGATGGACCCCTTGAAACACATTGGAATCTGAGTCACTTTGAGTCATGAAAGGGACAAGGACCTGAATATGCCTCATGCTCGCATAGGCACATTCAAAATGATGAATGACATAGCTGGCTGTTATATCACTTACTGGCGATGCTGTGGATAGCCTCATGGATGTAGTAAATGGTGAGTCAGGATTCCTTGGTTCTGCTGCCAGCTCTGCTGATGACTCATTTTTGTACCCGAGTGACAAACTTACCTCTCTCTTCCTCTTCATGCGCATGACACTGTATTTACCCCTCCTTATAAAGTACTGAGACCTATTTCTGCCATGACTCTCATGTATGCCTAATATTATGAATTGGAAATACTCCCAATGCTTTTATGAATGAGTCTTCGGCGGGCGGAAGCTGTAGAATATGCAGATGTAAGGTGCCAAATATAGTCACATCCCATCAGACTTGGGGGATGGTTATTTCTGATGTTTGATGATGTTTCTCATTCTCAGCAATAGTTTAGTTTTTGGAAAGTCTATGTGAGGCCGGCCAGCCATTAAGGAACTCTTTCTGTTCCTTTCTGATGGACCCTAGCTTGGGTCCTAAAGATGAATGCTCCATTTCATGACTATCCACCTATCTACAGTATGTTCCCGAGCTAGTTAAAATTAAAATTAGCTATCAAAATGCTAAACTTGATAGCTCATTTATCTTTCTGTCTCCCAACTCTACACTACAATACAGCAGTGATTGATCTTGCGTCTTCAAGGTACTATATAGTATAAAAACTAAGAGAAGATTAATTAAAAGCCGTCACATCCAGACAGGTTTTTAAATAAGTTTTAGATTTAGACAATATATCAGCTGAAGCAGAAAGATTCCCAGACCGTAAGCCTGTAACTCCAAGTGAGTTTCGCTTTCCTTCGGGACATAGCAAACACCATCTCGCCACAGACTAGCATCAGAATCTGATTTGGCTGGGCAGGCCCATGGCAGGTGGCAGGAGGCTGTCACATTCGTGGACTTGCTCTTCAGCAGTGGGGAACGTGATGTCCTTGAGGACTTCTGCTGGCTCAGGGGAGAATGTCAGGCTCATGGCTGGATACTGAGTTGGAGACTGTACTGAGACAATTGGAACAACTTCTCTGGGTGGCACATTGAAATGACTTAAGTCGAGCCCAAATTCAGCGACAGCTACATTTGAGCTGTCAGTGTTTGAGTGTGGGATCTACAGAACCACACAAAATAATCTAGTTTTCTGGTATTTTTGGCTAAAAACAGACACATGATTGCTGGTCAGCACGAGTTTCCTGGAACCACTGTCTGCAAAGACCAGCTATGCAGGGTACTCAGAAGCCCTCAGCACTTGCACTTCATGTGCGCTGAAGTCTGGGAGCGTCCAGAAACCTGGCTGTGTCCTGAAGGGCTTCATAGGGGCTGAGTCCTTTGGAAAGACTCTTACTGGGTTACTCACTGGATGCCAGACTCCAGAATATCTGCCCTTTACGCCGCGGGGTGGAGTCCAAATGACGTGAACTTGTCTCTTGCCCGCCTTTAGCCTGAGATGGCAGGCTCATCTTGAGAAAGACAAAATGGTGAGGCTTTTCCATTTTCATGAGTTTGCTTAAAGGGTGATATTCAATTCACATGACAGGTGAAATATACTAGCTGGATGTGGGACGGTTGCCATGAGAGCGTTCAAGAGATCCCCATTTTGCTTGTACAGTGGCAAAATGCCTTGCTCGCATATGGCTGATTCAGGGATTTTGCAGTGGGGAGGACAAGGGAGAGGAAAACAAAATGTATACAAGGTGACAGCAGCAGCTCTGCTTTACAAGGGGTCAGCAAAAATCACTGCAGCGTCAGTTGGGCCCAGCTCTGTCCCCTGTTACACAATGGTGTAACTCTTGGCAGAACAGAGCTCTTTAATTTACAGTGTTCTATTCATTATCAGGTGTTAAAACCCCCAAAATACATCTTTCATCTTTTTCTTTCTCACTCTTTGTTTTCTTTCCACTTCAGTTATTTTCAATAAGTAGACTGTTTCCGTGTTGTTTGGTCTATCTCTGGCACCAGCAATTAACTGCTTGTATGAAATAAGAGAACTCTTTTGAATTTGCACTAATTCCATATGCATGTTTAAACTTTATTTGTTGAGGATACATCATGCTCTGTGTTTTGTTTAGTTTTGTTGTTTTTTTCCCCTGTATGTTTTGTAAATAGGATGTTTTACTTTCAGTGCTGAGAAGCAATTTGAGTCATGACGGGTACCAAAAATACTTCTCTCGCTCTTTCACAACTTAATTGTGTGTGGGTTTTATCAATCCCAAATTCATTGAATTTCCCTTAACTGAGCTGATGGTACCAGGTACTTCCTCTTGAAGAAAATCCTGCTGTTAGAAAGATGGTTCTCAAATAACTAATTGATGAGGATATGGCAAACTTCTTATGCTTCGTATCAGGTTCTTGCACGCACCAGATGTGCGCACATTTTAATTCAGGTGTTTCCTAGTCCATGCTTCCCTTAGGAAAGAGAAAATCAGAGATACTGGTGAGAAAGAGAAAACAGCTATTGAAGAAGAAAAGTCAGGTGAAAAGGCAATTGGGAATAAGGTAGAGTGAAAAACAAATGTAGTGAATGTGAAATACAGGATAGAAATAGGGAGAGGGAAAATAAAAAGCAAAAATAGATAACGCATCTGCAGAAAGTTGGAGAGCAATGACCGATTGGTATGGCTGATCTTCTGTTTAGAATATTCTACTGGAGACTTTGGAGGTTGTTGGTATTGAAGGAGTGAAAATGCAGGAGACAGATAGGAGGCTGGAATGTGTGTTCTTTGGAGCCACCCGTACTTGCCACTTGTTACATGCTTTGCAGGCAGTGCAAGAGCTTTGTCAGTGGTTTAGGTCCACTTTTCACTGTTCTGTGCCTATGTGCTTCTTCCTGCTCTAGCCTTTGTTTTTCCTGACAGCTTTCTGCCCTTCTACCTCATCTCCTCTTTCACATTGTCTTTCTGCCTTTACTCTACTACCTGCACTTTCAAATGACAGTATCCAGGAATAAGGTCAGTGCAAAAACAGGGGACACATAATTGTTTAGGTCTTGCTTTCTCTGCTCATCAGATGCCTCAGAGATGTCTCTTCTCTCCCTCCCAGGGTCCTCTGTTCACCTTTGGCCCTGGCTTTCCAGGTGGAGCTCCACTGATGTGTGTGGTTTCCAGAAGAGGTTGATGCTGTTCTTCCAGCAGGCCAGAGGGGGTTGCTATAAACTGACACAAAGGGCATCCTATAGAGGGATTTGGTAACAGCTGTGCCTGCTGGGTTAGTATGGATGCACTAAATAACTAAATAGTTTCAAGCCCTGGATCTGCATTGAGTGGTGATGATTCCAGCCTTCTTTTATGAGTTATATACTCTGCTTCTGCTGCAAACAAGTCACCAGGTTGGGGCTCTGAGAATCTATCAGAAATAGCAGTCATTCTCAAGTGTTCTTCTCAGACAGATTAGTCCCAAACTATTCACAGTTTTGGTGGTTATTACTAGTACGTGGTAGATACAGACAAGAGGCAGTGGCAGGCAGGGAACTGCATTGTTCACTGGCTGAGGGATCAGTTAGGAAGTTTCAGACCTGGGATCCCAGGAACTGTGGTAAATCCACATGACTGCTGATACAGAGGATAGTAGGAAATGAAAGCTTATCATCTGATGAATGTTCAAATCCCCTTCTCTGTTTCTGAAATCATCCATCTGCAAACAAGCACCAATTCCTTGCTAAGTTAACAAGCTCAGCTGTATTGGATCTTCTCTTCCACTGCCCAGTAGAAATGAGGGGCCATGTGGCATATGCTCCAAGCCGACAAGGCACATGTGGTCTCATTTAGATGCTAACACAGGTCCTCCTACTAAAACCTTACTGGTTCCCTCCAAGTGGCTTTAGTATTTGATCATAAAAAGGCATAAAGAAATGGAACATCTCAGAGGAGAGTGGGGACTTTGAGGAATGGCTGTGGGTAAGTTAGAGGCTATAATGTGGTAAAAGACCTCTGTGCTATCTCTAAAACGTTGGGTAACAGGAAGAACCTGTCTCTTTACTGACTTGTTTATTCCATTCACCATCATGGTTAGGCTTGCTTCTCTAACCTAAAGCAATTCCTTTCAGGCTGCTTTGTGTAGCTCTGCCTTGCTGTATATTGCAGGCATACCTATGGTATTAATCTCTCATTTGTGTATACTCCTGAGTGTGAAAATGATTTAGCTCCTCAGAAAATCCAGAACAGAAAGAAATGGCCAATAATATAAGCAGACACATGCTCTTTATTTAGTATTTTTGACCTACAAAAGTGAAAAGCCAGAGAGCTTTCACTTAGGCTTGCTGTGCAAGACAGAAAGGAAGCAGAGTGATGAAGCACTTTCTGCAATCTGGTTCTTATCTCTGTGACCAAAGCTGCTTGTGGAACGCAGTTCCTCCTTTTCTCATTTTGGGGCATCATCCAGATCATGCCTGCTCCTAATGACATGCAGCAAATAAAAAGACAATTGTTTCTTCTTGTCAAATGCATCTGAAACAAAAATTGGATTCAACAATAACAGCCTGGCTATTTTATGCCTGCCAGTGGTTCAAAAGATAATGTGCGCTGTTTATGTCACTCAAAGGCTGAGAGATTCCTGATGAACAAGGTTAGTAAAGAAAGAGAGTACCTTTTACTCGATCTCCAAAGGCTTGTGCCACATATAACAGGTTGTGAATCAGATCTCCCAGTGCACAGGTGAAGGTGAACACAAGACTAAATATTTCATTTTCAGAGAAGTTTGTGTACAACCTCCAACATGCTTTTGGGAAATATTCACAAGACATCTACATAATAATTATTTTTAAGGTGGTTTTGATCTTCAAAGTCATTGTAAAATCCTGTGCACATGCAAACCCACGCACACAGAGGAAAAGCAAGTGTCAGGTGGAGAGATAAACAGCAATGGAGGAGCACTTTGCCTGCTCTGCTATGCCAGGTTCTGATCACAGGCAGCAAATTTTAGTTTGAGAACATCTGATAATTCTTGCTTCAAGTTAAAACTTTTCCATATGTGGCTCTCGCTGGAAGGAAGGAGAAAAATGGAAATGATGAAGAGGCCAAAGGCATTTTCAATTCCAAAGCTTTCTAAAGTTATTTCAGGTAGTGCAATCATAATTTTAGACAAAGGTTTTAGTCTTATTTAATGCAATGATTTAATTGTAATTCTAAAATCAATTTAATTTGGTCTTGTATCACTCCTGACATATCAGAAGGCATGCTGTTCATCTCAAGCTGGGACAGTTCTCCGCAAAATCTAGATTTAGCTATAAACTTCCTCAGGGTACTTGCATCTTATGGCAGGTACATCTACTAGCCTTGATGGGTGATACCAACATCTCCTGCTCAAAAGGAGGAGCATAGGAGGCATGTCACCAGCAAGAGAAGAAACAAAGCAATGAAGAAAACGTGGCTGTCAGTCTATCCACAGAAACTCGTATGCTTCCATATTTACAAATTGCTATGGGTGCTGTAAGCTTAGAATGAAATCTGGGTCTAAAGGAGGGTTCAGTGGTGGTACAGACACCTTTCTGGGTAGAATAACAAGGATATTAGTGCTCCATGATGCCTTAAACTTTGGCTTCTCATAGGAGTCATCCAATAAAGATGCTGTTGAGCAGATATTGCAGTGATGTGGAAGTTACATTTGGAAATCTACTTTCACTGCTCTCTTCTATGCCCCTGGACTCAGAGGCTAGCATGTCTGCCTCTAGATTTCTGGGAAATAGAACTGATATATGTGGCTATCTTTCTTGATCAGGAACAAAATAACCTCAACTAAAACCAACCCCCAGCATGTGAGGAAGGCAGGGATGACAGTGCATGAGGATGGCTACCGGAGGAAAAAAAAAAACAGTCTCAGGAAATTACCTTAATAGAGTGAAAATTAAGAAACGACCCACAACACAGCCTGTCTCCAGGATACGAGCAGTATTTTCACGCCTTGCCAATTATTCTGTTTGCATCAGTTTGGGTTTATTTTTATTAAGTTGTCTTTTTTAAACGTGTTTTAAGGGGTGGTATAATGAATTAAAAAGAAAGATGAAAGCTTAGAAAATACTTAATATTTGTTTTAATAAGGAAGTAATTATTCTTTTTATTCTGTGAACAGGAAAGGAACCAAACAGTCGGGTTTTTCCATCTTTTTCATGTTGTTTTATGCCTGTAAAAAGGTTGGGAACTCTATTTAAGTGGATTATCTTGCCACTGAAAGGAAAGTGGGAAATGAGTTAGAGAGGGAGGGTTAATTTCTTTCACGAATATATAAATGTGTGCACATATATATTTGCTGCATGCAATTTGAGAAATGCACTTCTTCAGCTTTACAAGGTCACCTTAACCTTAAGGATTAATGGAACAGAACATTAGCTACTAGAGGATATAGAAGCAAAGTCCCCAACAAATTGTGTGCAGATAATGCAAGGCTATTCCCTGCTGGTCTACCAGGGCCCCATTTATAGCTCAGAAAGGAAAGCAGGGGAGGACTTGTCTCAGTGGTGGGTATCTACTACACAGGTGTCTATGCCCTAGATACAAGCTCTCCTAGATATCTGTATACCATTATTGTTAATGGATACTGAGGAGAGTGCTTTAGCAGATAAAACGTAGCTGTTTATTTTAGGATGCGATGAACTGCACCCTAAACAGCATTAGTTCTATTGATTAGGGCTTTACTGACTTGCAAGGGAAGCTTAGGACGGCTTCCCCAGATACAAATTTCTACAGCACATTTCCCTGTATTTACTCAGGCAAATCCCACTGTCTACTGTAATTAAACCTTCTCCTAGTCCAAAATGGTCAGCAAAGTGCAAGCTGCAGTGATTTCCCTGAACTCATTAGTTACTATGTATAGTGAGCAATTTTTTGTCCTACTGACTCTTCGCTGATACTAGACCACTACTTGACCTGAAGTGAAGCACTTCTCTCTGAAGATAAAGGGTATGATTCATTGCCACTAAATGAAGCAAAAAAGGTCTCCATGACAAAAGCAGGCAGTGGATTATATCCCTCAAGAACCTTTCCTACTTAGTTATCTGTTGAGCAGGGAGGCTAGATCTGATGCATCAACAGCCCAAATGTTTCACCCAGTGGTAACTATCTAATGCAATTGCTGTATTTCAAAGTCCTTCATCTGCTGCATAGCAGCAGATAGGGATTGTGAAGTTTGATCTTCTGCATTTTCAGCTGTCCTCATTTCCAGGTTTGATAGGCAGGGAGCTGCGTTTGTTAGCGTATTTATCACTCTCCGGAGATGTAGGCGAGAGTAACTGCGCAAAAGAGAAGGAAGAGTCATTTCAGTAAGACAACGCAAGAGTTACGTGAGACACGCAGTAGAGATTAACCAGGAAAGCCAAAAAGAGCCATCATCCCAGATCCATGCTCATCCTGGAGAGAGAGGGAAGATATTGGCTTTCAAAGGAAGCTGCCGTTAATCAGCTGCCTCTTTCAGAGAGCTTTTCTCTTCCTTAGAGGAGGTTTTCCTTGGGGTTGCTCAGTAGCTGGCCAGTATGTTTTCCTCTGCTCCTGCAGCAAGGCGGAGTGCAGTGACTTTTCATCCTCTTTGCCCCATGAGGCAGCTGAGTGCTGGGGACAAACATCCTGTTCCAAATCAGAAACAACCAAACATTTCCAGTGAAAATTTCACCTCATACAGTGGGTTCAGACCTAGCAAAAAACACTGTGTTCCATGGACTTTTAAAGACAGGCTGTGGATCTGCGGGTCACAAGTGTGAAACCACATGAATGTGAGTTTTCTCTCTCGAGTGTCTGGTCAGAGAAACTGCTGAGATTTTTGCCACTCACACCTGGAGGGCTCTTTAGTGACACAAGTGACAGGGATTGTGCCTCCAGTGCTGAAGGTTAGAAACTCAATAGGAGATGTACTTGAGGATTTTTTTTGGAGTCTAACAGTTTTCGATTTGTAAAGGCTGATTTTTATGAAAGCTTCGGGGTCTGAACAAATGTGCCCTGTTTGATGAAATTTCACTCAGAAAACACATCAACACTTCCAGTAGGTTGAAATGTTTCATTTAGGCTTTTTTATAACTTCTAGCTTGGATTCCTGTTTTCTCTTTGAAACTCCAGTATAATGTAACATTAAAGTTAAGATGCAGACAAAACATTCTGATTGACCTAAACCGAACAATTTTCATTAGGACTTTCTACATTTAGTTCTTTTTTAATTTTTACAAAAGCAAATTTCAAATTGCAGAACTTCCTTTGGCATAGAGATTCCAAATTTTGATTAGGTCTATTAAATCACTGGATTAGACATGTATGCAACAGCTCACGTTTGTTACACTCACACCTTACATGAAAAGGCTGCCATCCCACAGTGGTGGAGATTCACAATTGCCATGTGGAATGGAAAAGATCATGGGAGCTGCAAGCATGTAAGCAGTCAGGTCTGAGAAATTTCCCACTAGGAATGCTATTTGGAAATCTCCCTTTGAGGTGCTATAATTGACTTCTGCATCTGCTGTTCCTTGGAGACTCAGAAATTCTAAGTACAGGTATTTTAATGGTGTGTTCCTGGGGCCTTATCTCCCTCTGTTATTTCTCCTATTCTCTTTCTTTTTCCTTTTCTCTCTTTTTTGGTTGCTGATTATGGATGTCATGTTCCAGGTGCTATAGGAATATAAGTTGGTTTCTTTACTGAACTACATTTCAGGACATACTGTGTCATTTTATCCCTGACTTGTAATAATATCTTCTTCTCCCAGTCTGTGAGGCGAGGCATCTTAAGAGAAAAGTTGTTTTCCTTTCTCTCTCAATAATATTTGTAATTGCCCTTAAAACTTCTCAATGTGCTGAATCTCCAGGCTTTCAGAGAAGCTCTTCAGGTTATATAGCTCTCCATATTATCACAAACTTCTCTCCAGACCATTTTCCCTGCTACCACTGGGCTTCACTTCTGCTCAGTGAAGATTTACCCACAAGGGTTAGGTGTGGTTGTATGCCAGTGTTCCAGATCCATGATACCAGTTGAATGGAAGGACTTTGCATGTAGACTAGGTGAGGATATGTGCAGAAGAAAAGATTGGCTGGTGGAGGAGAACTGGAATGGAGAACAGGCTTGCTGTACTGGAGACTGCAAAGGGATGCAGAGAATGCAATAGCAAGAGAATCCATCAATTCAAAGAAAAGAAAAAGGGTGGACATATTTGAGTACATGGAGAAAAGGTAAGGGTCATTCACTGTGAAGAGATACCAGAAAGACCTGCAGCAGAAGCACCAACAAATGAAGACAGCGCTCTGCCAGTTCTAAAGCCTTGTTTTTTTCCAAGGGAGCCACAGCAGCATAAATTTCTCAGTCCACACACCTTTCAGAGCAGGCTACAGGGACAGTATAGAAAAGCATCTATAACTTAGAGCCTCTCATACAGCAGAAACAATCCAGACCTTCCCCTTTCTCCTGTCTTGCTCTGTACTTGCTAGAACGGCTGTCTCTCCTTCCCCTTCATTTAAGCTTCAACATTTCACTCTTCAACCACAAATAGAGTGGTTGGCCTTCATGCCAGGAGAAATGTTACTGCCAGAATCACACCAGAAAACGTCAAAAATATCTGTGCCATGCTAAGGAAAGTGCCCAGAGCAATGAGTGAAGCTCGGGTAATTTACAGTGGGATTTCTCGTTTGCCACGAGTGTCGTATAGTATGCAGAGGTAGTAAGACTTATGGGCTGATCTTATTGTGAAGGTTTTCAATAAGCCTAACCACTGAGAGGCATTCCCAAGAGGAGAGACATCCTCCAGGGAGATACATCTCCCGTGCCCAAAAGAATGATTTCTGACATTGAGGTAGCACAATTATAATGAATTCTTAGTCTAGGAAACAGTGTGGAAGTTTGGGAGAGGCTTGTACATTTGTCCCTACATTTATTTGTTTAATACATAGATCACTGGGCAAAAGAGGATATAGCAATAGATGGATGTATAGCAAGCAATAAAACATAAAGGCAAAGAAAATGAGAGTACAAATGTTGACTGGAATAGCAGTGAAAATATTGATACTGTTTGGGGAACACTTGCACACAGTTTAGCTAGAAAAATGGGCAAAATTAGATTGAAGCAGCTAAGATGCATTGACATTAGTTCAAAGAACATGAAAACCAGCAAAATACCTTTGTTACTAACTGGTTATTTATAGGAACGTGTTAGGGTAACAGTCATGATTGGAACACAGGCCTTGAAGGGTATATTTTAGGAAAGGCAGAAACAAAGATTAAGTTAGCTGGGATTATGCACATTAAGGGTGTAACGGGCAAATAAGTAGTAGCAAAGCTGAAAGAGAATTGACTTGGGTTAAAATCACTTGGAGAGGAACTGGGAAAATGTTACTTCTGGGTGTCTGCTCTAGCCCATGGGATCATAAAGCACTTCAAGATGTACAAGAGAGAAATATAACTAGGAATTGAGTCAGTTTAGAAGGCTGTATTTTCTGAAATTTAGATTGTAAAATAAGTGCTATTAATAAAAGTAGGGTCTGGTTATTCTTGAATGTGATAGCTGAAAGACTTCATCACCAAATAATCACTGAGCCACATCAAAAGTGTTGCTATTGTAGCCTTGATTTCAGTTAGCAGAGAGAATTTTACAGGAAAGCTTTACGTGGGACCTAACAATAGATTGATCATGAGGTGGATAGCAACATGGTAAATAACAGGCAATTTGATTTTGTCAGGAACAAATTGTATAAAGCCAAGCTGATTTCCTACTCTGACAGGTAACAAGCCTTGTAGATAACGACAAAGCACCTTGACTTGTTAGGTTTTGACACAGCCTCATGTGAGAATTCCATTAGCAGTCTGTAGTAATGCAGCCTGGATACAATTATTATGATATGAATTCAAAACTGGAAAACTCTACTTGTAAAACAGTTATCAGTGATTCACTGGGTGACTAGAAGGATGCATCAAGTTGGGTACCATGTCATTGATGATTTAGGTTATGGAATAATGTATGCCCCTAATAAATGATAGAATACATTCTTGAAAAGCATGTACATGGTACTGGGGACAGGATTCAGATTCATAACTATCTAGATGGATTGGGGAAATAATCTTCAAGGAATTGGATTCAAATCAATGACAATGAGTAGGAGGTGCTGAGAAGCAATCGATAATATCAGTACAAAATGGGAGAAGCCAGGTATAGTTCTGCTGAGAAGGATAAAGAGGGTTACAGATGATCACAAACTGCCTGTGAGTCAATAGTAGTAAATCACCTGTTGCAAAGAAAGCAAACATCATGCTGGGATGTAGAAATAGGAGTGCCATGTGCAAGATAATGTGAAGTCATCCTTTTTCAATTTAGCCTTGACTGCACAAAGTTTTGGATGCTACATTTTAGGAGGGATGCAGGTTTCCTGGATTTAGTCTAGAAAACACCACCAGAAATGCTCAGAGATATAGAAACCACAACTAATGAGGAACAACTGAATGAGCTGGGAGCTTCTTAGCCTGGTAAGAGAAGATTGAAGGGGTTTATGAGGAAGGAGGAAGCTGCCATGAAGACAGTAACCTTTTCTTTACATCCATGTTAGAGAGGATAAGCAATAATGGCCTTAAATTGCAGGAAAAGAGATTCAGATGGGACATTGGGGAACACTTTTCGAGGGCAGGGAGAGTAATACAAGGAACAGATTGCTTGGGGAGGTTATGGAGTCTCTGCCAGTGAAGGTTTAAAAGAGCAGGTTAAATACATGCCTGTCAGGAGTGATGGAGATCTGGACAGCTGATCATCCCTTGGGGCAGAGATGGACTATGTGAACTCTCAAGGTCCCTTCAAGTCCTACAGCTATACAGTTTATTTCAAACTGAGTGGTTGGACAAATAAGAATAAATCATTACTGAGACTTTCCCTTTATTTCCAAGGGGCAAACTTTGTGCAAGCAAAGAGATCAGTAAATAAGCTGGACTTGGGAACCAAGTCTTTAAAGGAGGAGGTGTAGGGAGTACATTTAAGTGGATAATGCAAAATTATTTGGAATATGCACCCCAGGAAAAGGGAGCATACCTGGAGGAGATCAACTTCTTTTTAAAGTTTAACTTGAAAACATCTCAGCCACTAGCAGGCATCCTAGAAGGAACAGAGGAGGGCAGGAACAGCACATTGCCTCAGTATTAACACACTTCTGAATGCTGCCATCTCTAAATGTGAAGATCAAAGAAGCCATTTGTGGTGGCAGTGCAAAGCAGCTGTGAGGTGAGCAAAGACAAGATGAGTTAGGATGCTGCAAAGGAGTTGTGAGAGTTGTCAGGGACAAACAGAAGTCGTCCTTTCTCCCTCCACCGCTCAGTACCCTTGCAACCACTGTTGTCTCACAGTGCAGATTTGCCTTGGTTTCCCCACACCTCCAAGGGAGCTACCCAAGTGCTCTGTTTCTACACTGAAACCAAAGCAGCTGCCCAACTGTGCCTCTTAGGCTCCTGCTTGTGATGGCATGTGTGAAAGCAGGATTTGTGCCTTCGGAAGAGGAAGCAAAGAATCAGGACTGGAGAGGGATGTGAGAGAAAGGTCTAACTTCTCCGACTGCCATTCTGGAGGGTAGGAGCAGCAGTTCCTGTTGCTCAGAGGGCATATTCCTGTAGCAGTAGCAGCCACCCGGGCCCTCTCCGTGTTGGCAATTGCAGGAAGGCTAGCTCAGCGGCGCTTGGTATAGGCTAATAAAGTCATAGGTCTGTGGTCCTTTTATTACCCCCCAGCAGTCTGCTGCACTTGATAACTGCCTAGTCCACCTGCACATCAAGGCAACCTTGGAAAAGGGATTAAGCAACAAAGAAAGGTATGTCTTGGGAGGTCAGGAAGTGCATGGATAAAGTGAGAATTGCCAGAAGTCAAACTGAGTTAGTCCCTGTGAAGGAAATGAAACAACAGAAGGATTCTTAACACTATAAATGACAAAAAGAAATGGAGCCTCTGCATGTAGTGAGAGAAATTTGCACAGCTTTAAACTAGGGGGATACTTTGCCCCTAAGAACAGAAATACAGAGTGTGGAGGCAAAGTCAGGTGGACTAATGGAAATAAGTGTACTGAAAGTGCAATGATTGCATGCAAGATGGAAGCAATTCAGAGAGCTTACTGTACTCAAAGTGGGGAGGTCAGGAAATCACCCTCTCCAGCATGCTAAAAGAAGGGGCCCATGAAATTGCAGGTCTGGTAGATGTGATTTTTAATAAATCTGTCAATACTGGTGGTTTCTCTGCCTGAATTATAGCAAATGTGGTACCCATATTTAAGAAAGGGAGGAAGAGCAATCTAGGCAGCTGTGGGATTGTTATTTTGGCCTCAAGGGTATAGATGGATTCAGAGCAAATTATGTTGGAAAGAATAATTGAAGACATGGAATAGAAAATGGAATATAGTGCAATATACTATTATCAAAAAGAGATTGTGCCAGACTAACTCAATATCTGTCTTTGATAAGGTAACTGATGTTCTAGACATGGGAAAAGCAGTAGATCTTCTCTATCTCTACTTCATTAAAATTTGGTTTGTTGCCACCTGGGAAATTAATAGTTAAATGAGAGAAGATGAAGATTAGTTCAAGAATTGTGAGCTGAGTAAGGAACTGGTGAAAGAGGGGAAGGAGGTTGCTAGGTAAGTTCTTAAGCCTTGGTCTTGGGATCAGTGTTTTCAATAATGACTTTTGGCTTAAAACTGGGTGTGGGTTAACAGGAAGCATCAGCAATGCCTAGAATCACCAGAATATCACATAAGATTTGTGGAGATTGGGTTAATGTGGCAGCATGGAATGCAAGGGCACAGATTTGGGCACTGAGTAGGAGTTTCACCTGCACACTGAAAGCTTATCAGTTTGAAACAAGAAAACAGAAGACAGATTTGCTTGTAGCAGTCACTCACAGTACAACCATGAGCTTGCAACTTGACATGGCCATGCAAGAAGTAAATGAGATCTTAGGCTGTTGTACCAAGGGAGGGACAGATGCTAGACACAGGGGAGTACTATGGTGTCTGCACAAAGGAGGTGTAGTCATCAACTGGAACAGTCGGTGTTAGCCTCGTCAGCCATTTTCAAGAGAGAATTAGAACTGGAGCAAACACCAACATGGAAAGCCTGTATGATCAGGGAAATGGCAAGCCTGTCATGTCAGAGGAAATGAGCCTGCACTGTTCTGTTTAGTCAAAGGGAGACTGGGGGGGGATGACATAATTATTCTCTGTAAACACATAATTGGGTCAAACATAAGGGAGGGTGAAAAGCTACTTTAATTGAAGCTCACTGTTCTCACAGAAGTATTCAGCTAAAATTGCACTGGGAATTAGATGGATTCTGTCCCCCAGAGAAGAGTAGTCAGAGAACAGCTTTTCGAGGGTTACAGTAAGGGCAGACAGTGCAAGGTGCTATGAGAACATAGTGTTGAGGGATGAGACCATATGACATGGTGAAACCAAGTGGCAGAGCTCAGTGCTGCAAGAGGTCACTTTCTATCATATCCTGCATAGGCTGGTGAGCAATTTCAGGGTAGTTGTAATTAATGCCTGGATCCCAAGGAGCTGTACCACTGCAGTAATTTCTAGCAGCATATATAAAGTGTTGTACCTATGTCTCTTCAGGCTGTGACACTCTCTCCTTGCGTGCATGTACAGTATGGATTTGTAGGGACGTTGGGGATGGATGGTGGTCTGAAACAGTGCTAGCAGGGTGAGCACAACAAGCAGACACCACAGAAAAACTCAGAGACCCTCCTTATCGTACTCCTGGGAAAGAATCTTTTCCCTTGCTCGTGGGATCCATGGTCATTAACAAGTAGTCACGGCACTTCTTCCTCATCCCAGCTATGAAAGGAATTGCTTCTTAATGGGAGTGGAGGGCAAGGTGAGGTTGCAGCCCTCCCAGCTGGTCCAGTAAACTCTCCTAAAATCTGTGCTGGTTTCTTGGGATGATGCGCTTGACACATTGGGCACCCATGATGATGCAAAAGGCTGCATAGGGACCAGGGTGGCGTAAGCCAGCCAGATTTCTAAAAGGGACCAAGAACAGAGATTTATACTTCCTTCTCTCCTGAAATCAGGCTCTGCATATGTGTTATGGTGGTAACAGAGCTGTTGATGGGAAGCGATTCACCACCCCTTGTGGGGATAGCAGGGAAAATATCCACCCCATTGCCTTGTGTACCCAAAGGGAAATCCCACCTCAGAAAACCTGCCACTACCAATAGTGACTGATGGCTCTCCTGTACTGGTTGGTGACTCTCTGCTGCTACTAGTGTAAACAGCACAGGTGTCATCAACATCACGGTCGCTCCTTCTATCTCTCCTACCACAGGGATTTGCTCCTGTCATCCCCTCGTTCTAAGCTGGGGAAGAGTATCACAGCTGCTCTTAGTCAAAAGAGGAGGGGGTGGAGGCCCATCTGGGCCCTTGGTTTGATTTCATATTTATGAAACAGCTTAAATGTCAGCTTGAGTAAAGAACGACACCTTTCCAAGCTTCTCATATTAATGCTCATGGCTGCCACTGGTTTCTTTGGGAAGGCAGCTTGTGGTTTTCATTCTCGCTTTACCCCAAAGGCTGCAGGGGAAGATGAATTGGACTGATAGATGAGACTGCAACTGCCGATAAACTGCTTTGCTGACAGGAGAGGGAGATGGGGAGGGGGTGACCTGTACTGAGGAGGAAAGAGAGAGAGAATAAGAGAGGGAGAGAGAAAGTGAGGAAAGAAAGAGAGAAAAGGGTGGCCTATATTGCAGAGAATTGGGAAAGTGGTCTAAACTGAAGGCTGAGAGAGATGGGGAGGGAGGATGGTTGGCTGTGAGGAGAAAAATCAGAGATAAACTGGCACATGCTAAGGCGAGGGGGATGTGATGGGGAAAAACACAAGTTACATCAAAAAAGACTGCGGAAGCATTAATTATACATGACAATGTATATATGCAAAAAGGAATAAATAAAAATACAACCACCATCAGCAGAGGGACCTCCTCTTGGGTCTGTGCTAAGCACTGTGCTGGGTTGCTGGGGGCTGTAGACCATTGGAGAGCCTTCTGCAGGAGCATTTGCATGACACACTGCTGAATCCTGAAGAGATGCCCAAGGCAGAGCTGAGCCAGGCAGCTCTGTATCAAACAGCTTAAATGTCAGCTTGAGTGATGACAAGCCACCTGGGTACCATGCTGCAAGCAGGGTTAGCTAGCCAGGGCCAGCCTCCCAAAAGTGCCTCTCTGATGCACATACCTGTGCTTGCTTGGATATAACTCGCACGTTCATGGTACAGGTGTGATAGGGATGATTTGTTCTCTTCTCCATCTGTCTAAAGCAGCTGGAATAGAAGATGTCCCCATCATGACCAGGTTAGGAGGTTTCTGGCTGAAACAGGCTGGACAAGCAGGTTATGTGGACCATGTTGGAGGCTGAATTTTTCCAGAAAGTGAAGAATTAGAAAATAGCCTTGAGTTCCTTGGAAGGAGAAGATTACCTGTTATTCTTTCTGGGAGGAGCATATACAGGTTTCTTTTAATGATGAACCCAAAACATGTTGTGTTGAGTCTCAACATTGGGGATACTGGAGCAGACAAATATTGGGAAAGCAGAGGACGGCAGACACCATGTCTCTCGTACAGATATGAGGTGCCAGGAAGTGAAAGAGATTATTTTTTGCCCTTCTGGATTAGTTCTTCAGGGACATAATTTGCCCTTGACAAGAACAAAGCAAGGTGAGCACTCCCTGAGAGTACGCTGGGGTAAGGACAGACTCTACAGCATTTGTATCCCAGGGGAGGGATGAACCTGCCTTTTTTACCTGGAGTCACCGACAGCAGTTTCCAAAGTCTCCTGTGGAGTCTGGATCTCTCGTCACTAACTTCTGCTCCCTTTTCTCTTGTTGAAGGCTTTCAGTTCATTTGTTGTTTGTTTTTAACTTTAACCAAGAGATGTCTCTGAAGTCTTATTCTGTCTGGGCTCATGACGTTCAGTACCTCTATCAGCTGTTACAGTGTTTTGAGCATTATTCTTGGCAATAGCATATCACTCACTTTTCCGCATCTCAGTCAGTTCTTGTCACTTTTTTCTCCCTGATTGAGATAGTAAAAAACTCTGCTTCCATTTCATCTTTATCCCCCATGGTCAACTCTGTTTACAGACTCAGTTCTTGCTTTTTTTCCTTGGAAAAGCTTATTTTTCTTGTGGTCTAAAGCCCTTGTGCTGCTGAGGATCAGAGTCCCTCTGTGCTGACTCTTTTGTGACATTCCTTGGCTCTGTTTCATTTCCCTGTTTAATCATTCTCCTTCTTGCCATGGGTCGTGCTAGATTGGTTCTTGACATCACATTTATATACCATCTGCTGACTAATAACATGCAAGGGCTTGGTTTCCACTAATAACAAGCTAGTCTAGTTTAAGACTATTTAGAGATATTGAACCTTGCTTCCCAGACATGGGCATGCAAGCTGGAGCTGAATGTTCCTCTTGTCATGTCCGTTCTTGTCACCCAGGCTCTACAGCACCCACTTTTTAACAGCACAAAGGACTTTTTCCCCCCCATATCTTAGATTGTTTGTTCTGCTGCTGAACTCAACTAGATCTGTTTATCCCCTCCCTGCTTGAAAGACTTTACCCAAATACAGGAGAAGATCTTATACCTCTATAGGGCTCAATCCAGCTCAGGAAAACCTGCCTTGAAAGAGGATTGTCCTTCTCTCTATTGAGTGGTCCTGAGTAGACTTGCAGCGAAAAAGCCTACTTCTATACCAGGGAATTAGATATGTCTCAGAAAAGTTCTCTGATATTGAGGCTGCTTGGCTTCCAGTGCCCTGCTTCCATGCAACAAAGCTTTCTTTCCCTCCAGACCAAGGCAGCTATGTGCAAGCTGCCTACAGAAAATGATCACCAGCCCATGCTTAATCACAGGCTGTGCCCAGGAGTCCTCTGGGATGCTTCTGGCTGGCCTCAGCCAAAACAATGCCAGCGGCTGCACCAGCAATTTGGCAGTGTAGACAGCTGAGTTCCAGTTACTAGGAGCACTCTTCGTGCCTGCTTAAGTCACTAGCCAGAAAGAAGAGGATCCATTTGCTTTGCAGCAACCCAGAACCCTGGGGCTTAATACTGGTTTACACCTCAGTCCTGGCACCAAAACATTATACCTGCTCAGCATTAAGATTTCAAATACATCCCAGACAAGGATGGGTAAGCAGTTTGCGGGAGCTATGTCTTGCCTCCTTGTTTGTCCTGCTGTACCGGTGACCCCTGCAGCTTTCTTGGGAAAGCAGTCAGTTGAGACAATGCAAATTAGACGAAGGAGTTGGAAAAGGTCCTCAAACTGAAGTGGAGAATCACATCTGATTTTATTTCCTCAGAAAAGCCTGTCATGCGACTGCGGGGAACAGTGAGATCCTCCATTTGGAGATAGCACCATGTTGGCTACTAGCAGGTTGCAGGATGCTGACTACGTGAGGGGCAGTGTAATCCTGTGACACTGGGCAACCGGCACCAAGGCTGCGTGTGGTCCAAGTCCAAATGTAGCTCTGAGGCACCAGCCTTCTTCCATGGATAGTGGCCAGGGGGTGACAGGAGGTTTTGGCTCCAGTTCTCCTTCCTCCTTTAGCCTCCTCCTCCTCCATATTCCTGCTGCAGATCTGCAATTACTCACTGTTCCCGCACAGCATGTGCCCAGCTCCCCATGGGACCAGGGAATGAGAAGAGCTGAGTGCTGGAAGGAATAGAAGAGCCAGGGCTGCAGCCAGGGAGCAAGCGAGGAGCTAATTCCAGGGATGAGCGCTCCGGGGCTCCCAGCAAATCCTTGCTAGTGGCATCCTCTGTGAGCAGCCAGGGAAGCAGGCAGGCTCCTGCTGTCTCCAGGTGGAGCTTTTACTCCAGCTCCCGCAAGGCGCTGGCTGAGCTCAGGGAAGGACACAGCAAAGCTCGCTGTGAAATCAGCTCTGTGCTTAAGCACACATGAGCCCTAAACAAACCCCAGCCTAACGCGCAATCCCCATCGCTCAAATCCTAATTAAACATCTACCAGTAATTCTTCTGTTAACCCTCCCCAGTCAGGGCTGAGTCAGGATCTTCTGAACTGAGCCTTTGGGCTCTTTACACTTCTGCTCTGGGTCCCCTATCTACAGTATTTAATTAAAGTGACCCAGTTTATGGCTGGGAAGGTAACAAAGAGCAGCCCTCAGCTGCTTCCCACATCGGGCCTTCTAATAACATTTCACAGCAGTGTCGGTATTGCTCTGCACTTTGCGGAGGTGGGGAGAGCCTCTGGAAGAGGACCTTTTCCCTTCACTGTATCCTATTTCTCTTGCTTTAACAAAAGAATAAGGGGATATATGGCTTCCTAGACTAGGGGAAAACTGGCACTGGTATAGGAACTGATGAGGAAGAATAAGCCAGTACCTGCTGTCTGAAATTGGTTTACAGGTGGGAAGGCCCCCAGGGTATCAGCTGCCTCCTGTTTCCTCTGGGTAAGCAAAGGAACACAGGTGCCTTCTGATAAGAAACAGGTCAGGTTTTTTGGCCGCAATAGCCTTCTGTCAGAAATGAGCTTTCATGTGACTCCTTGAAATTAGGATGCCATCACTGATGTTTTTTATTTTGTTGCGTGGGGAAGGGAAATAGATAAAAGTTCAAATGAGAGAGAACAAAGATGGAAGAGGGAGGTTAGACAATGTTTAAGCAGCACATGATTGTTGCCCTTCTCTAAAATGACTCATGGAGAAATAAACCTTTCTGAAGAAAAATAAAGGCTCAAAATGAAATATAATTTCATTATAACTAGTGCTCTTCTTGACCTAGAATGCTATATCTGCATTTTTCTGCTCTACTTCAAACCAAATTAACCAGGTAATGCTTTTACCCAACTCCAGGCAACCTCTTTTTGTTGGACCTTCCTTTGTGGTGTTCATTCCTCCTCCTTTTTCTGCCACACTTGTCTTTTGAACTGTTTGTTTTACGAAGCTATTCCCCTGCTGTAGAGAACAGGCCATGTGTAAAAACGTGTTTGTAAGGCCATTTGCACCAGCTAGGGGTGACGTATACATTAACCAGGACATTGTACTAAAGCCTGGCCTGAATTAGCCCTTTGCAAGCGCAGGGAAGAGAAGAATGCAGTCATGTTGGGAAAGCGGCAAAGAAACAACCTATCATTTTGTGACCTATAGAAAGGCCCCACTAAGTCTCTGTTGGGGAGATTCAGCAGCCTTTTGGGATCTCTCTCAACCCTGGTGATAGGCCTAGCTTGGATCCAGCTTTGCAAGTCCCTGTGCTTGATTCCTGCGTTATGAGTATCATCTCTTCTTGCAGCCTCTGCGCTGCATCCTTGCACACAGGGATGGGGCTGCAGGGGTGTATAAGTTCATGTGACTTGCTCTGGTATTAATACCTTCATGTGAAGCAGTCATTGCAGTGAGAATAAACTGTTATTTGTTATTTAAAATGGTTAATATTCATCAAATGTTTATGAAAATACTTAACCCATAATGATGACAAACACAGTGCCTAATAAAGATGGAAGTGAAGATCCTCTTTGTGAATATGTAATCAGAAGAGTAAAGAAAATTACATTAAGAAGACTTCATTATGCCATTAAAAGTGTGAAATGACTTTTTCTTCTCCATTTTAATTTTAGCATATTTCTTCTTTTTTTTTTTCTTTTTAAATATCTCTGACACTTTCATGAGATGAGTACATAAAGAGGCATTGGATGCTGCAACAAGAAGAACTGAGTGGCAACATCCATCATTCTCATCCAAATTTTCCTTTATCATTAAGAAAAATTAACTTCATTTCTACCAATTATTATTTTTTCTCCTTTATTTTCCTTAGGGAGAGATCCTTATTACTGCTCCAAATGCAACACGTTGTTTCAAAACCCTCTGTAGAGCTATAGGCCCAGAGTAGTTCCCCCAGAACAGAGGCTTACTGGTATGCAAATACATGTGCGCCCAATTTTGTCAGACACCCTGAGGCTTGTAACTGGCACCTCTGGAACTAATAGGGTGAATCTCTGCTCTTTGAAATAAGAAAAGTAAGGGCCTTTGATAAACTCCTTCAGGGCTGTGTACGGAAACATGCAGCCAAAACCAGGTCAGACTGGAGCGGGTATGTGTTTCACCACCTACAAAGCTGCCCAAAATTTCACAGTACCAGACCAGTCCTAAATGATGTGAAAGCTCCCACCTTGCTGATGCCCATCTTGCTGAGTAGCACAATGATGGTAAATCTAAACAGCTTGAAGAAAGGAAAATGGTTACCTAGATAGGGGCTGTGGCAGACCTCTCTGGGGAGAGAAAGATACCACCGAGCACAACTCTGGTGACAAAAAAGGGTTTGTGAGAAAGTGCATTAGATATATCTGGAAGGTCTGGAAGCCTCCCCAGCTTCCAATGCCTATGTGATCCAGCAATGCCTTGTGTCCCTGTCCATGGCAGGGGGTTAGAACTAGATGGTCTTTAAGGTCCCTTCCAACCCAAACCATTCTATGATTCTATGCCCAGGCTCGCTGATCCACTGGGGAGAAGATGCTGTGCTTCCCAGGGGAGGCTCAGGAAGCAATTATTTATGGTTTTCTTTTAAGAAACAAGGAAAAGAAAAAAGGAAGTATTTTAGTTGCATGTTACTTGCAGTGTTATTTTAAGCAACTGATGCTCAGTTTTGGCACGAAACTCTATAGACTGTATTTAACATGCACCTTTATTGCAACAGTGCTTCAAACCAAAACATGTTCTTTTCTATTTAGGCTCTTCTGTTGTACTCATCTCCATGGCAGCCAAGCATCATACACCTCTGCTGCATCACCCAAGGCATGTCCCATATTTAGAGGTCTACGGAGTATGCGTTTCTGCTCTTACCAGGACTTCTTCTGAGGTGAGTCAATGCAGGAACTCTTTGGATAAACAGCTTATGAAGAAGGCTTGAAGAGTTATGATGTGGAGGAGGGTCCACAAACCAAACCTGTAATGAAGAGACTTCCCAATCAAAATGTGATCAAAGAGGCTGCTGCCTTCTCTCAGCCTACTCCTTTCCATCTGAAACAGCTGACAAATGATTATGTTGTGTTTGCAATTACAGTTCTCTGAAAGTGACAAATTATTGCGATTATTCCTAAATACAGAACTTCTACGTGTATAATTAATACATAGAAGAGAATATCTGATAAGTGGTAGGCCACATTCCAGTTCCATTTACACCATAATAGATGTGGAGTAGTTCCAGCTGTCCCTGTTCATGGAAAGCGGCTGTTAAATTGGGCTTGCACACTTGGAATACCTTGCAGAAGTCTTCCCTGTCAGAGCAGCAGAGAATATAGTACAGCTCATATGTTTTAGTCCCCACATTTAAAAATCTCAGTTCTAAAGTCTCTCTTTCCCGCTGATATTCTGACAGCCTTCTGCAGCAATAAGAGGGGACTTGCCTCTCATTGTGTTGCAGCAATGGCAAGTCCTAAACTGTTAGCTTCAGGCTCTGAGTGCAGTCTAGCCCTAAAGTCACCTTATTGCAGCGGAAAAACATGGGTATGGAGCATGTCCCAAATCACCTGTTAATTGTGCCAAGGGACACATAGCCTTTGTCACAAGAACCTACCTTTGCTCCTGTTGTCTGTCGGTGCTGAGAAAAAGTCAGTCCCACATTTCTTCCAGCTGAGTGCTTCCCTAGAGCACTGTACTCAGAGCTCAAAGCCTGTGATGTAAAGCTGGCACTAACAACAAAAAATACTCCAAGCACTGAGCCAGCATAAGAATAAGAAAAGGAAATTGTACAGTAATATAGTCTCCTGACACAGCTACCCATTAATGCCAGCTTTAAAGGTTAATGCAATTTAACTCGCTCTCGGCTATTACTCTGAAATAACATACCAAAGCCTCCTCTATAAGCAGATAACAGATAAGGATGCTTTATGATAAACACCCACAATAAGACTGCAGAACTTTACTGTGTTATGCTTGCAGGAGTGGCAGATTTGCCTTTATTTGTGCATGTGTGTGTATGGAGGAAAGCAGAGAGAGGAGAGGAGGGAGCTGGAAGAAGAATTTTTGGCTCTTAGACTATCAGCTTGATAAATCTGTCTCATGTGTGTTGCTTCTTGCCGATACAATGGAAACGAATTGACATATCGCGTGTCTGCTGCAAGTTGAGTTTCCTTCTGCACAAGCAGAAACAGTGGTGCAGGTCTACAAACGACCTAGGAGAAAATGTTAGGGGTTTTATTTATTTATTTGTCTATCAACAAGGCAAATCCCATCAACTTTACTGCAGAAGTGCCAAATGTAGAGCTTTCTCCCCACCCCCTCTCCATCTTTTGCTTTAAAGTTCAGTGTTGAATCCTTTCTTCAAAATGATAACCAAAAAAAGGCTAAGGAAAGTGTGAGACAACTTAGTCCAGGGTTTGCATTGTCTCCTTGTGGAATATGCAAAAGATACATAAGCATCCAGTGCCTGGGGATTATTGTAACTTCTCATTAATATTCTTCAAGCACTCTTAGATCTTCCATTATATTCTTTCACAGGTTAAAGGACAATATTTGCATGTCTATGGGACAGTGAAATATTTTTATTAAGAAATATTAGCCTTAAAATTTTAGGGCTCAAGAAAGACACCGTGGGTTTTGTATGTCAAACACGTGTATGTGTTTGATGCACACACAAGCATGTAAGGAGTGCTAATTCTACAGCCTGGAAAGACAATCTACCAGTAATGCTGCAAAGGGCCCGTTCAAGACTCATGGGACAGATCCATGCGCCCTGCTTCCTTTGCACTCAGTTTCCCCCTGTCCCCAGCATGACATTGTCAGCCCTGGTTTTGCCACAACGTTGACATTAGCAAGGAGTGCCAGAGACTTGCCATGAAGCTGAGAGCTCGTGCAAAGCCAGCTCAATGTGATTTTGTACAGATGTGCCTTGCCTCAGCTTTCTGACTTCCCATTATTTCTTTGGATTACCTTCTCTACAAAGCTGATTATGTCTTTATGTTTGCACGGCAGCTGGGTGACTTTTTTCTTCCTCCCTCCAGATTTCTCTGTTGTTCCTCAGGATGCTTTCATTTCTCTGTTCAGTGTCTCCCTTTTCTGCTTCACATTTTCTTTGCCTTTTTGCTGGAATATGACATTGCCTTGAAAAAGATTAATGCAATTCTGGGATGTATCAGGCAAGGGTATTTTCAGAAAGGGAAGTACTTTAGAAGTATGCTGCTATGAAGGACTGAGGAGGCCTCACTTAAAATACTGTAGTCAATTTGGGTCACTTCTGGACAAAAAAGAAGCAGCAATGTAGAGTAAAAAGTTGTGAGAATGATTAGGGGAAGTGGCAGACCTTTAAAAAGTGTGTGTAGGAGGCTCAGTTAGGCTATCAGAATAAGGATGAGACAGAGTACAGTTTTGCTTCATAAATATACTCTTTGTAAATACCAGGACGTAGAATTGTTTCCACTGAAGAAAAGCGGTGCTAAAAGATCAGATGAGTATGAATTAGCTTGGAAATCAGAAGGTTTCCAGACTTCAAAGAAATAAAGTTTTGGCCTTCCATACAGCGTAACAAGGGCAAGGAACTTAAATAATTAAAAAGAAGAGCTTGCTGAGTTCATAGAAGGAATTACATTGCATTTATATTTTAATTAATTAACTTCATGCTTCAGAGCTCCCACTGACCACTACTGGGGTAAAGAAGGAAGTCCCTTCATTTCCTAATTTTTTATTCTCTTGGATGTGTAAGTAAGGGTGGGAGGAATGAGGAGTGGGGAGAGGGCAAATTGATCTTCCTTTGAAGCATTAAATTGCCCAAACAAGAAATTGGTGAAGGCTAAAGACAGGATAGTAGCTGGGTTATCCTGGTGCTCCTAGTGGTGCTGCCTGACTGATGTGTCTTGAATTAAAAGCATTGATTGAGTGTGGGATCAGGAAAGAATTTTCTCCTGGAATGAAGGGCAAGAAGTGTTTAGGGAGGTTGTTCATCTGGTTTTCCTCTATAGCTATGTGGAGAATATCTGAGAATATCTCGAGAAATATCTGAGAGTGCCCATCTGTGTGCAATTGCATGAGTCTGAGATTTTCCCAAGGCCCTTCATCCATCCCATTGTCTTGGTTGGACATGTGTTGTGGTTTAAGCCCAGCAGTAACTCAAGCAGTTCGCTTACTCTCTCCCCTCTTTTTCTTCCCCCCAGCTCCCTGGGGGGATGGAGAGGAGAATCGAAAGAATGTAACAGCCATGGGTTGAGATAAGAACAGTTCAGTAACTAAGGTATAACACAAACCACTGCTGCTACCACCAATAATAATAATG
>JARCZZ010029058.1:27398-39367 GCA_030323915.1 Brotogeris chrysoptera | reverse complement strand
CCTCAGCACCCTCACAGGGAAAAGCTTCTGCCCAAGAGCTCATCTCAGTCTCCCCTCTGGCAGGTTAAAGCCATTCCCCTTGCCCTGTCCCTACATTTCTGTTTGCATTCTCACAGGCTTTTGTCCATTCAGTCCCTAGGTTTATAAACTCCTTTAGAACTGTGTTTTCCTGCCTTCCCGGGCCTTTGCAGCACCTCCTGATTTAGATTCAATATCTGAATTTAATTAGTATGCTCTCTCCTCTCATTCAGATCATTAAATCAGTCCACCAGGAGCCAAGTGAGAGGATGAGCCTGGAGCGATGTGTGCCTATGCGAAGGATCAGCCAAATGAATGGCAATAAGCATTAACAGAGAAATTGTTAATATCAATACACTCCTTTCCCAGGGAGAGCGTTGATGGGATCTAGAGCCAGGTGAAATGATACGTAAATGTTTAGTCTCGGGTGGCATCTGCTGCAGACACATTTGGATTAAGCTGCAATGAATTCATGGCTTTCCTGATGAAGCTGTCAGTAAAGAGCATGAGGAGCCAAGATGTAACACAAGAGTGGATTAGCGTCTCTCAATCTCCCTGGGATAATGCAAACTCTGACTGCATTCCTGGGATAGAAGTAGCACATCTGAATGATGGAATGCCGTTTGTCATCAGAGCATAAGCCTTAATTAAAGACAACCCAGAGGTTCTGGAGCAGCATAAATGAATGTACTTTAAAACTTCTCTGAATGAGAAGGACAGAAGAGATGGAACCTAAAAGGTTTTTAGCTGCATTTATTGTATGGTTTGGTCTTTTGGGTCCTGGCCTGGCTGCCGCCTGTGCTGAGAGATCAGTGTTTTGATCCAGTTCCGTGACAATCAATAGATTGCAAGGGCATGTTTTATATGTTTAGCAAATCAGTAGATGCCAGTCAGAGTTGGATTACTGTGTGCTTTCTATCTACATGTGCTTGGCCTGTGTTCCATTATTTCTGTTCCCCCCAGATAGATCAATACATCTATTGAGCTACAGAACAGGCTCATTTTTTTTTCTCCCCATTGCCATAATAGTTAGGGAGCTTACTGGTGACTCTGTTACTTTGTTTTGCTGTGTTACGCCTTTAACTTCCTTAACTTCACCCAAGAGTTAAAGCAGTGGCTAATCCAAGCTCATCTGGTTTTCATCTGGAAGTTTGGCCATGTGTTTTGTGAATGAAGACGCATACCCTGACAGATAGCACTGCCTGCAGTCACTGGGGAGCCCATGAGGTTATACAGTGCTTGTGAGATAAAGGCTCAGATGTCAGCAGACTGTAAAAATGCAGTGCGCAAGGAAATGATAGAATGGTTTGGGTTGGAAGGGACCTTAATGCTCATTCAGTTCCAACCCCCTGCCATGGGCAGGGACGCCTTCCACTAGAGCAGGGTGCTCCAAGCCCTTTGAAAAGACCGTGGGGCTTGCTGAGGTAGCTGGTTAGGGACAGTACTCATGGTAATATCCGAAGTCTACAGTGGCGATACAAGGAAGTAATTGAAATCAGGCTGGTTTGTATGGCTGTCCAGTGGGAATGACCGAGGGCTTGCTTTCTGTGCTGCATCATAGAAGGCTGTAGTTAAGAAAGCCATTGTGGCTTTGTTGGAGCCTCAAGTGAGGGGAGCAAAGGGTTCTCCATTCTGTGGGTGGTTGAAGGGAAGGACTCGGCAGCAGGCAGGCGTGCTAGAACATTGTAAAGGGATGGAGGCAAAGCTGTACTGGCAACGTGGGTGAGCTGAAGGACACTTCCTTTAGGGTCACTGAAAAGAGAGGTAAGAAGCTTGACAGTTCTGTCCCTTTCCGCTTCTTCTCTAGCATGGCTTGCTTTTTCCTCCGGAGACTCTGCACAGGGTGCAGGCACAAGTAGCAGACGCTTCAGTTGTAAATTTAGAGGTCGAGCTGTGTACTCTATGGTCCTTGTTCTAGAAGCAGCACCATGAAGTACCCATTTGCAGAGACATGACAAGGTTTCAGCGCATCGTATTTCCAAACGTACCACGGCAGGAAACTTCCCAGGCCGGGATTTCAGTTTGCAGCATAACTGAGGAGTAGAGTAAGAGCAGAGGGGAAAAGCATGATGTGTATAAACAAGAGAAAACAAGTCAGGGGCTCTCCACCTGCCCGCTGTTAAATACATGGGCAAAACCAACACCAACATGGAGAGACTTGCATCCTGCAGCGCTCCTTGGTTTGCCCTCCTTAGGTTTTGGAGAGGATGCAGCTGACCTTTGTGCGCACTGGCTCTAGATGTGAGCAGGAAGAAGCTAAGTGGGAGTAATTCCTTTAATTAATGTAATTGAATTACACCCAAGCGTTTTGGGGGGGGGGGCTTCTGTTCTGCTCGAGATACGTTGTGCAAACTGTCCTGGCTGTACGTCACTCCCAAGCCAACACATTATGCAGGGGGTTAGGCAGGGAAAAGGGCATTTCCC
Source organism: Brotogeris chrysoptera (assembly GCA_030323915.1). Lineage (NCBI taxonomy): Eukaryota > Metazoa > Chordata > Aves > Psittaciformes > Psittacidae > Brotogeris > Brotogeris chrysoptera. Next base: position 36,925 of record JARCZZ010029058.1, on the reverse strand, counting down.
AGGAAAATGCTCCATTTACTTCAGATCTGGTATTTAATAGCACAAGGAATGTAGTATAGAATCACAGAATGGTTTGGATTGGAACGGACCTTAAAATCACCTGGTTTCAACCCCCGAAGTATGGACTGCAATAGGCTTTTACTAAGACAGCAAATTGGTTTTGCAAGCTGTCATCACCTGCACCTTGGTTACAGGTATTTTCTTAACCTTTCTTGCCTGTCATCAACAGCTGAAATCCTGCCTCCATCAGCTGTAGACAGAAAAAGCAAAGCTCCCTCTTATATGGGGTCTTACCTTTTAATGGGAACAGGTCATCCATCAGATTTGCGAGCACCAAAGGCCCTCAGTCAGCATGAACGATAGAGAGAAATCGTGGACATAAGATTGAGACGTGTCTGAAAACTTGGGTACCTTAGAAATAGTTGCATCTCGAAAGGTATTTGCCTGCAACTGATTGCATCTGCTTTCAATTAGCAGAGGAAATCACCAGCAAATCATCTGCGTTTATTTCCCTCCACAGCAGTGTGGGAAGGCAGTCTTCACACAGCAGCGTTGAGAGGCAGCCTTCCATAACCTTATGTACTTGACAGCGTATTTTAGCACTAGCACTTGGTACGGCTGTTTCTCCTCCTGTGAGGAGCTGTGATTCTCACTGAGGGAACTCACTGAATGCAATTAATCGTTTACTGTAGCATGGCCCGTTACACTCCAAGGGATCAGCGTTTGCTGCTTGTAGTTGGTGGCTGAGATCAGGCAGCATCAGCTGTAAGCAAACTCAGTTTCACAATTTCAGTGTTGGTTTCATTCCATGGCTTCTGTCCGTGCGCTTTTCAAGTTGGGATTGAATTTGACTTTCGTGTGCGTGGTCGTTTCGTTCCTGTAGATCCTCTAAATGGGGTTATCATGGATGACATAGCTAATACCTCCTGGCCTCGGCGAGATCATAGCAGGTTACTCAAACACTGCCTCAGAGCTGGATTCTGATGGCCGTAGTAAATGGTTAGTGAAGATAAGGAACTAGATGATAAAACTAAATGCCCATTGATTATTCAGGGTCACTGAACAGGGAAAACGGGCGGGGGGAAATCCTAGGAATAGTTTATTTACAGGGACATACGGTATCGCATTAAACATGGTAAGTTTGGGATATGCTAGAGCCTCTCTTTATTACATCCATTAACAGCGAAGTGAACGTGATTTTAGAGGAGTGGAATGTTCCAGGCAAACATTGCTGACCTAGATTTTCAAAATGGGTGAGCTTGAGGACACCGTCTCCATTTTATGCCTTGTTCTCTTAGCCCGTTCCTCAGAGTTTCCATGGAAACTGCATCCTCCTCCCTGGCAGATAGAAACTTCTGATGGTTCCGGTAAGAAGAAGGTAGCAGGAGGTACTAGGGCAGAGAATGTGTTACAGAGCGCCAATAGAAGAAGGTCACGGATGGACTTTGAACATAAACAAAGGAGTGATAGTAGACGAGCATAAATGTCAGTGCATTGTCAGCTAGGATGATTCAAAGTTACTAAGGGATGCGAAAGTACAAACTTAGCAGAGCATGACCTTGTGCTGATAGTTAAGCTGGCTTCAGGACAGAATAAGAGAGGTCAGTCTGACTTTCTCATTATGGACGAATAAGCAGGGCTCCAGCCCCAATTTGCCAATGTGATAGTGCTGAGAAAGTATTCAAAGACACCAAGCCTGGTGCTGCTTGGGGCATTAAGGCACCCATGGTGAGAACACACTTTTGCTGTGTGGCACCTGATACATCTGTAGGCTACACTACAAACAGCACTGTCCCTGTCAGTCAAGGATTAACGGTATGAAGCTCTCATTAATTAACATAACTACATCATTGTGTTACAGGTTGAACTATTCGTCTTGACTGGTGTTTTAAATGGATTCAGGCTGGTATTTTGTAAGGACTTCAGAAAACGCAGTCGGGGCCGTGGTGCACTGATGGTGCTCAGCTTGCAGCCCCCCTTTAAAAATCACAGCTATCGGAAGCCAGATTTTCCAGTGGTGCTTCCCAGCAGTCGCACATGGGATTTGCAGGCTTTGCCACTAATTTGTACAAGCGTGCTTGTCTCTGGCATTGGGTTCTTAGCTACAAGTAGTGCCTTGTAAGCAAGAGGTGCAACACGACGTACTTCATCTGGCTCTTCGTGGGTATGGGGTCAGGAGCAAAAGTCAGACTTATCCGTTGTCAAGCTGAAAGTATCCTTACATCGAATACAGAGTGCTTTTTTCTTTCTCATAGTGTAAGCTCATCTCTTCTTTACAGCTTCAGACTAAAGCATTTCCATTTTGCTTTGAGGGAACTTTGAATACGGGTGGATTGCCTATAGTTTTACGTTTTATTACTGTGATCCTATAGATTATAAATCAAAAGTGATATAAAGCATTTTAGATATTTGTCACAACAAAAGATTCCATCAGAGCCAGATTGAAAAACAGTTGGGCATTAGTTAGAGAAGGGATTGCTGAAGGTGTGGGTTTGGGCTCTGGATTAGGTCCAGTCCTATCACAGGATTATGGACAAGTTATCGGATGCTTTCCTCCAGCCTGTGTTTTCCAATCTGTAAAGTAATATTTGGTATCTATATTTCTTATAAGTAGTTCTCTCTTAAGGTCTAGGTGTTGAAAGGTCTGTGTGTGTACTGGGGGGGATTTATAACCATTACTGGCCAAGCAATGGGACGAACTGCAAGTCAGAAGCCTTTGAGTGGTAGTTTAGAAGTAAATTTGCTCTATATCTGGAGCGCATTTTATTGCCTGTGTACGGAATTCGTTGTAAACAGAGCTGAAATGGGCTCCTGCAAGTGGGACAGGGTGCCAGAGCTTGTCTTTCTCTGCCTTTTTTGCTTGCAGGTTTAATTTGTCATGTAGTTGGTAAATGGGAGATACAGAACGGAGGTGTCTGGCACAGCCGCCTGTTGAACGCAGGCATCTACTCCGTGAGGCGCAGTCGGTGTGAAGACTCGGCGCTCATCAAGTTGAATTTAAAAAGCCGGAGTGTAAATCTGGTGAGCTTCGGATCAGCATCCTGGAGTGTAAAAATAGCCCTCTGCCTTGTCCTTGCGCTCTGCACAACCAGCAGAATGGGAGGGGAATTGTAGAGGGGTTGAATGCGATGCTGGCGAAGCTTTGACTGGAGCGCTCGGCTAGCATTGTGTATGGATCATCCCCAGCTACAGGGAGCCCACCATCCACCAGGACGGGAGGCTAGTATGCAGCACGTCAGCTTTGCTCCTCGGCCTTTACTTGGGAGATGAGGTTCATCAGGAGCATCCTTGTTGCGCTCAACAGCCGCCTTTCCACAGAATGTAAGAGAAGGTGGCTGGATCAACACCCCATTTAGCCTGTTAACCTGACAGTGGCCAGACCTTGGTGCTTGTATCGGTGCATTCCCTTATAAAGCTGTCTGAGGCTTAATGGAAGAGTACAGTAAGGAACCAGGGCTAGTGTGCTTTAGCTGAAGTGTCGCATGAAGAGAGTAAGTAGGGGGGAAGCTGCTTTAGGGCGAAGTAGCCAGTTTGACTGGCCTAACACTGCAGGGGTTTTTCCTTTGCTTGGTCTCTGATTTAGTGTAAACAGGTCATTTCGGGGGTTCGTTCGTTCATTCATCTTTGGGCGTTCGTTCAATGTTACGGAGCATGCAGAACGACGGTGTTACCTGGGCTGCACAGAGAGCCTCTTTCGGTTCCTGTTTCCATGATTGCGTGGGCATGGTTGTTCTTCAAAGCTCAGTTGCTGTTTGCAGCCGTGAGGGTCAAACGCTGCTCTCAACCCCATAAACTTAACTAAAATATAGTTACACTGATAGGCTGAAAATGTTCTTGAAGCGGGTCAAGTACTGCAGCAGCGTGGTTAAATAGGCATAGGAAGGCATGATGAAGGGGATTGCTAGGCCAGGAGGGTTACAAATGGCTTGACTGTAACAGTGTCTCTGTTGCCACATGTTTTTCCTATGTTTTGACTCAGCTTTTCCATAGGAATCACTGAGCTTGCCTCCCGCCTGAGCATCCTGCCTCTTATGGCACAAGACAGATGTTTCCAAGGAATATCCTATCTTCCCAGGGATGGGAAGTGCTGTTGCCGTGATTTCTCGGAAATCAGGCTTTTAGGTGCACAAGGATTGTGAAAGAGAGGCTGGAACATGCTGTTTTACCAGCCCTCCTCCTGTGTCAGCTGTAACATCCATAGGCAGAAGGGATCATGCAACCCATTCTCTCACAAGGTCCCTTGGGTTGGAGGAGCAGGGGGTTCTTTCAAGAGCACGAATTGGTTAGTCCCAGCTTCTCCACTTGGCCAGCGATGCGAATGTCTGTTACCCAAAGGGTGTTTAGGAAGAAGCCTGTCATGATAGCCAGTGAATATCAAAAACAACATCTTATGACCGAACATTATGAAATCAGCAGACCACAAAAAATAGCAGAAGTTGCTGGGGCAGATTCCTCCTTTGCTTTCATGTGACTCTTTGATCTATGCTGACCTGCCAAGTTAGTTGAAAGGATGTCATTGTCTGAGCTCAGGGCATAGGGGCTGTAGAACCCCTCTGTATTTGCTAATGTGGGTACAGTAAGGAAAACATACACCAGCAGGAGACTGGTGCTGGCAATGCAGTTCATTGTTAGGGCTCTTTAGAGGCGGAGCTCACTGCAGTGGTTTGCTCTGAGTTTTGAGAAGATTAAATCTAGGAAACCTGTAGAATGTAGATAGGGGTCTTTATTACTATTTGGTCTGAGAAACAAGCACCTGCTGTTCATGGGTGCTGCTTAACTTCACATCTGAGAAGGAAAGGGAGGACCTGACCTTGTCTGTAAGACACCCGAAGCACAGATTATCCTTAATTATCCTCGATATTTGTCTGTGGCAGTTGCAGACGTGCCCAGCCGTGGCGAGCCGGGAGGAGTGCCTGGAGGCAACGTCCCTGGGGTGGCCCGGGGAGGCAGTGTGTGTGCCCAGGCCATAGCCACACCATGGGGTCAGAATCCTTCCTCAGCTTCCCCCTTGTTTCTAGGGATTAGCGATCAAGTTGTTGAGCTTTACCACAAATAACCTGTAACCGTTGCCTGATGTCTCGCTCCCTTCAAGAGCGGGGCAGGAGCCAAGTGTGCCCTTTGCTCTCGTGTGCCACAGGGGGAAGAGGGACGGCTCCTGCCCCCTGGCTCAAGGTCCAAGGGGGGTGAATGGGAGGGACTGCTCTATTTCCCCATGCTCCCCTGCCTGGGTGGAGAGTCCAAGTTACACCCGAGCAATCACAGCCCGCCCCAGACAACTGACTCCATGAAGCTCTCTCAAAGTACCATTAGTTATATGATATGGATAGAAAACAGATCAGAAGTGAGCAATAGCTTTGTGCAGGGGTTAACCGTGTGTGTATCCTTTACACGGCCCAGTGCTGCTCATGCAGGCTTGCACCCTCCAGGACCCTATGATTCTAGGGTAAGGAAGGGCCTCGCTTAACTTGTGAGATCTCTAAACTGGATGTTGTATTTCCCTGGAAGCGCACTGTAAGTTGCTTTTCTTTTGGAGGTTGTGGTGGTTTTAGAGCAGAATTGGTTTCATCTGCCGTACTTGGTGCCTGACATGGAAGGTGGGGGCAGGCAACAAGAAGTGAATGTGTGACCATACTGCAATGAGTTGAAATCAGCCGGGCGATGCCATTGTATCGGTAGTTAAGATTAGGAAGACATGCAGAGTTGTTACCTTTCTCAGAAAGTATTTCAGTCATTAAAGAGTTTGGCTTGATGCATTTATTCCTATGAAGTAGTATCTTGCTGATTGTAGAACTGTCCTGGCTAAGCATCTATCTTCTCATACTGCTACAGATGTCTTGGGAACGTTCTCTCCTGAGCCATTGTGAAAGCATCCTCCCTTGCATGTCTGGAATTCAGTCTTGTCCTCATTGAGCAGAAAGTCCCATTCTTCAGAGCCAAAGAGCAACAGTTTTATTATAAGTTTATGCAACTTGAAATACTTCAGGGCCCTAAAATTGGCAGTGTGGAAAACTTCACAACCTTATAAACCACCCAGGCTTCAGCACGGAGAACAATTCATCCTTGTCATGTAACTCAAACTGCCTGCAAACAATGCACAGCTCTGTCAGCCTTTCATGAACTTCTTGGTCAATGTGATGAGTTTCTTAAGAAATAAAGCATCCCATCATCACCCAGGAAGAGGTATTTTAGACTGGCTTTAAGGCACAAACTCAGTAAACTGAGTTATCTCTTTGAGTAGAGTTGTATGGTAGGGAAATGGTTTCCTTACGGAGCACTTGCACCTCTGCAAGTTAAACTTAAGTTTGTACTGTCTTAAGATGTTCCAGTTGTCCTCTTCGGGCCTAGAAACCAACATCCAGCTGTCAACTTGCAGTTGAAGTATAAGTTTTCAAGGGCAGAGGGAATTCCTTTGTTCCCTATAAAGCAACCACCATGTGCCCCGAAGCATGAGGTATTCTTACTGGGCTACTCAGTTTTGATTACGATCCAGTTGAGTTAATTCTAGCCAAATCCCCCTTTTTCTTTCAAAAGAGTTTATTGAACATTTTCCCCCCCCGGATTTGCCTTTATCTCCTGAGCTCACTGGGTGATTTTAATCAAGTCCTCTCATTTTCACTAAGATCTGCCTAATTCATTTTGCAGATTGACTCAGTGCGAAGGATGTCGTGAAGTCCACCGCTGCCAGGCCAGCTGGCAATGGCCATGGGCTTTCATGATTGGGAAGAAAGGAGGAAGTATAGGGTCTACTGGGGAAACGAGGAATGTGTTTCTGCTTTCAGGTGCTCTGGGACGAATAGAGCTGAGGCTGGGATCAGGATCCCTGTCTTTCGGGTAACCGCAACTTAAGTTCTCTAAGTGTCAATGTTATTTAGAGTAAATAAGTTCCATCTCGTAAGTATGTATGGAGAGAGATGAAAGCAGAGGCTTAAGAAAGGTGTAAGTTCTTCTCTTCAAAGTACATCTTCCACATCAGTGATCATCGCCTGTGAGACCCCACCTCCTCAGTGGCCCTTTGCGCAGCTCCTCTCGCTCAGAAGCGTGGCTCTACCTGTCCTTGTTCCTTCTGCTTCAAACTAAACTAAACCAAAGAAGAACGTGAGGGTCCATTTGAGGAGTTACTCGGGAACAGGGACCGTGCTAAGCTCTTGTCTGCGTTAGCCAACTCTTGGGACAAACCCCAAGCCGGTCCCTTCAGATCAGCTCGACGTGCGTGCGCTGGCGGAGCATCATGGATGCTGAGGCAACTGTTATCAGATCTCTGTTTATAAATACAAGATTTTGAGCTTGGCTTGGGTGCTTAAGCTCACTAACAGGCAGGCTTCCCCCCAACAAAAGCACAATAACAACCACCACGAACAATCACTGCTTCACCTCTCCCACATTAGCTATTAATAATGTTAATTTACTTCCTTTGAGAGATACCATATGTTCCCCTTCCTGATCCCTTGACAGGCATAAGAAAAAACTAAGGAAATTAGAGAGACTCCATAACACTGATGGCAACATCCAATGTCTTATCAGACTTCCTGTTGTTGGGAGTATTGTTTTCCTTTAAAGATTAATATTTACAATGGTTACTTAGTTATCTTAGTTCATTTGGTGGCCATTAAAGATTCCAGCCCTGAATGCGATGAATGAACCTCCTTTTATTTGTCCTTGATGACTTATTTGTCTTGTGCCTCGTCTGGCTGAAAATCAAGGAAAATAATTATTGGGTTGGGCTTTTACTGCCGTTTCAGATGAGGGCTCGAAGTGCATGTTTCTGTTTGCTTGGAATGGGAGCCCTCACCCGCTCTTTCTGCTGATGCATGCATATTTAAGAATATATGTTTTGTGATTAGAAGCATAGATGAATAGGTGTTTTCCTCTATTTTTCTTAAGTGCATGCCTGCTTTTAGTACTCCTTGGAGGGGAAAGCGTTTCTCACTTCATCCACGTTTGCAGCACCAGCCATGTAAGCTGACCAAAGGGGTCTTTGTCAGGACAGAAAAGGCAGTGTGCGCCTGGAGGCTGTGCATGACTAAAGGAGCCTGGTCCAAGGGCCTGTCCATAGTGTTCCCCTGTGCATCAGCTGAAGTTCAGAGGGGTTTCTCAGCAAGGGCAGAAGACACAGTCATTTATCTCTTGTATTTTGTATTAAAAGCCTGCAGGCATAGCAGAAAGCAGTCACTCAGTGAGACACAGATGAGGGTCCCAATCCAGTCTCCTGCTTCTAGAGCTGCCGAGGCTTTCCTACGCCTCTTCTAGGCATGAGGGATTTCAGAGTCACTTTGAATTGTCTTTGTTCCTGCTAAAGAGGAGCACAGAAGTGCCCTTGTACCCACACGGGTATTAGACCCAGCCCCGAGGACAACACCAGAGACTAACATGGCCCAATTTACTGTGTTCTAAATCTGTGCCAGGTTCAGTGTTGCAGCAGGGATGAACATGGGGGTGTGAGCAGTTTTCAACCTGTCCTGCTTTTCAGCATGAGCTGAAGACATATCCTGCCTTGTCTGGAAACGAAAGCTCCTATCATCTCGTAGTCAACTGCCCTTAAAATGGGTCCGGTTCCATCTCTGAGTGGAGGCCCTGCAAGTGCATTTCTGATGGGGACCTCCACACTGGTCACCTCCCCATGCAACCATCTCCACGCATCCTTTCCACCCCAGCCCACTGGCTCAAGTGAAGCCCTCTGGACCACAGTCATGTCCGTCTGTAGCCCAGGGGACCCGGTGTGGAGTGATGTGATCATTTTGCAGCATGTCTGACAGCATGTGAACCACCAGACCCTCATGAGCAAGCCCCTTCTCAGATACAGTTGACTCCTAGAGAAGGGATAAATTATAATCATAGCATTTCCAAGGTTCCTCCCTTTCCCAGTGCTTGTCCTCATCCCAACTAGTGAATATGGGGCAGACCATCCCACCTCATATAGGTGTGTTCTGGTTTCTTTGCAGACCGCTGCCTCATGCTGAAACTGCACATTTGATGTGCTTCTATAATGCATTCATTCACACTGTGACAGATGTTTCTACTACGATAAGAGCCATGGCCCAGGGGCCAGTGGTGCTGGGGAGCCACTCGTGTCCCTCACCTGAATAGCAAATGAAATGCTGCTTTCTTATCTGTTAAAACCCATGAGCAACTGCTCATAAAAATAACACTTCACCAACTGCCAGCTGTTTGCGCCAATGACATCCTTATGAAAGAATAGTTCCCCCATCATCTATCCTTTACCTTTCTGCAGAAAATCTGGACCTCTTCTGCAAGTGGAGCACAAGAGATCTTCTTCTCTTTAGGATGCAGACGGAGCAGTTACTCTAAAATAACTATGTATGAGCAAAACCAGCCTCCGTATTCATGGCGCAGGTAGCACCTGATTTAGGTTTAATTCCTTGTCCTCCTTCTGCATCTCTCCCTGGACATGAAAGAGAAAGTGTGAGCACTGCTTTCTGTTTCTGGGGGGGGGACTTTAGAAGGGCCTGCAGGGACAGGACAAGGGGAATGGTTTTAACCTGCCAGAGGGGAGACTGAGATGAGCTCTT
>JARCZZ010029058.1:0-17823 GCA_030323915.1 Brotogeris chrysoptera | reverse complement strand
GGGGCTTGGAGCACCCTGCTCCAGTGGAAGGTGTCCCTGCCCGTGGCAGGGGTTGGAGCTGGAGGAGCTTTAAGGTCATTTCCAACACAAACCAGTCTGTGTTCTATGATCATAGGATCATAAGTAATGACATGTATGAAATCTCATACCTTCATGCCAGCAATTCCAAGCTTTGCGCAGGAAGGAGATGGCTGAAGAGTGCAGTTGTAGATTAGCAGAAGTGAAGAGAAACATTTTCAGCTTGTCTTTAAGAGCAGAAGGTACTGAGAAGTCCCTGGCTTTCCGTTTCCAGCAATCAGAAAGTGAAATTGTGGCACGTGTTTACAAGCAGGCGAGCTGAACTGCAGGAAGCCACGTGATTTCTGTCCCATATATAGACCTCTAATGATGAAAGCACCGATAACAACTTGCCATTACCAGCCTCCTGGAGCTGAGGTGTGTTATCTCTGCGTAACCGTGCTCATGTATGTGTGGCCTAAGGCTCCTGCCCCCTTTATTCCACGAATTTATATCCCTAGATACTTCAGAGAAGTCACAGTCCCAAACTGAATGTGTGGGAGCTGATATGGGGGGGGGAAGGGGGGGGTTGGACTTTGCTTTGGAAGCTCAGAGCAATTCCATCCAGCAGGAAGTACAACCCCTGGTGTACCTGAGTGCTAATAGCCAAGTAAATAAATCTCGATGCAGTAAGAGTGTAATGGATGGAACAAGTTTATCAGACAAATAGAATATAGGAAAGGTAAGGGTCTGCTGTTATCTGGCAACTCTTAGACGTGCGTTTCCTACCAGCTCTTCACCTCCTGCTATTCGCAAATGACTACGAGCCTCGCTTCTTCAGTCTTCCATAAAGGATAGTATTGGTAAGAAGAGATACCCTGAAATAACGTGCTATATATTTATACATATAAATAATGTAAACCCAGGCTTTTGTTGTGCTTAATCTTCCCTGCATGGGCTGAGGTGCTTGCTCAGCTCCAATGAAGCAGGTTCATTCTCCAGGTCTGGGATGTTCCTGCAGCCTCACCTGGCTTTTCTTAGGTATCTCCAAGTCAGATGCTGCATCCTGAGGTGTGTGTGCTCTCTTTCTCTCTGGATACCTGTGAATGCAGTGTGCAGAAGGTGCTTGTGCAGCTTAGTAGGGTGCCTGTCTCTGCTATGTCAACTATAGTTCAAGGGGTGTTTGGAAACTGTAAATGGAATGGTTAGATGTGGTCTGACTGAGCTGAGCTCAGTCGCACTGAACGCAGTTGTGGGATTTTGGAAGGGAATAGACGGCACAGGGAGAAGGCAATGTGCTGCAAGTGGGTAGATCCAGCCCATGGGTACCGTATGGTTTGAAATCCTTGTGGTCTGGATAGTGACCAGCCAGTTCTTTTAGCCTGAGGCTCCCAGCTCCTCCCCACTGAGCGAGGAGTTCCTGCTGCTATAGAGCCCCTAAAGCGCCTTAGCACCCTGGAGCCCCGCTGTTGCTCGTCAACAGGCATACAGATAGAGCAAGGGGATGTTTGCAAAGAGAACTGGAGGTCACTGCTGCCCATTCCCTGCTTTTCTGCAGGCTGCTGCTTTGATTTATGCATGATCAAACCTCACCAGAATCCATGTTTGAAGTCCAGACAAACCCTGGGCTGATGAGCTCTGTGGAGGAGGGAGCCTGGCCTGTGTAGACCTGTCAGCATTGCCTGCTGTGGATGCAGGATGACATCTGAAACACAGGGGTCTGGAAGGCAGAGGCTTTGTGTTATGCAGTCTTTCTGTTCTTATAATTAAGGTATTAGTAGGACTGATGCTCCTTCCATAATTCCACCCCTGTGGTACTACCAGAGCTACTCCTTCAGAGAAGGTCTGCAGCCAGATACGCACATCATGAAGAAGGGCAGGGAGAGGGAGGGGGAGATTGCCCACAGCTAATACAAAACATGTGCCAGGGAGACAGTGACTATGCTGTGTGTTCATCACTTAAAATGTAGTAAGTGCATCTCCTCAGGGCACAGGGATAACCTCAGGCACCTATGAACTGTCAGCAGGTGTGGGTCTGTCCTGGCTGTGACACAGCCAAAGCTGTATGGGAAAACGTGGGCTCAATCCATGGCCCAGATAATCCATTCACATATAATGGAGCACTATGTCCAAGACATGATTTGTCTATTTTCTACATTGAAGTATACATTGTGAGTCTGATGTAGTAAAAAACCCTGCCACTTACATTGATGTTCTTCCTTATTCTAAGCGGTAATGGGACTTGTAGAGGATTTAAGATCAGCTGAGCTGATGTTCTATATAACGTTATATATCATGTTATATATAATTTAATAGATAATATATATATTATATATATATAATGTAATATATAATATAGTTATTTTACATAAAATAGAAGGGTAATATTGACCTTGAATAGGAAGTGGAGCCATCATCTGAAACTCTGCAGAGTGCATGGCAATGCAGCTCACGGTCATCTTTTGAAGATGACTTCAGTGGGAAAGGTTCATCTTCCCGTAAGTAGAGACCTTCCTCTGCTGTGATGCAGTCGCACTTTGTATTTTCTGCCTCCTTTCTTCTTTCTGGGGAAAATACAGTGAGAAAGATGAAGTGCCCTGCGGTGACCCCTGCATCTCGAGGGTCTCATGCTGTGTGTCTTTCATGCCAGGTGACTTTCTAACAAGTGTTGCTGGCAGAGTTTCATGGCTCTCATTAAAATGGGTTGTTAGCTTAGGACTTTAATGTGGAAGATGAAATCCCTGACCGTAGAGAAGATGCAGACCCTTCAAGAGGCAGTGCCTTCAGGATCAGTCCCTTCCTGCCTGATCCAGCACTGTTGACGCCAGTGGAAGTTTTACCCTTGATTTCAAACCAAATCCAGCCTGAGGGCTGTGGTTCTTTCTTTCTTGCATCCCTTTGGGCAGTTCAGATGCTCATCCTTACCCACAGTGTGCGGAGGCAGTGAGACAGGAGCTTTGTGCCATGCTTTACCCCCAAGTGCTAACAATCCCAAGTTTAGATTTGGCACCTTGAGTGACAGCCATAAACAGGAGTTGGGAACAGGCCCGGTGGAGGTCAGGGCAGTGGGAGCAGGGACTGCTCTGGTTTGGGAGGTGGAAATCCTGAAGGCTGCGCTGATAACAGGGAGTCACTGGCAGGAGGCTGAAAGGAAGAAGCGGGGCAGTAGAAGGATGTGGCTGTGGGGAGACCTGCTGAGCAGAGATTAGTTCATGCCCAGAGGACTAGAATAGCTTGTCCACTAGTTTCATTGTTTTAGGCATTTAAAACACACTGGGTAAATGGCTAACAAAGATGCCCAAGGGAACAATGTTGTATCAGTTATCTTCCTGAGCATTTGACTGTTTTGGTTCCATTTATTCTAGACAAAAGAGCTTCTTTGTGGTGCTTCATCTTTAGTCTGAATGTCTCTAATTTGGACATCCATTTAATTTGGAAGGTTTCCACGAGATGCCAGTAATTGTCTGATTAAAGTCAGGACTTAGAACCAAATGTCTTTCTCGCCCCATGTTGCTAACCGCAGCCTCGGTTATGAGTTGTGGAAGAATGCTACAAACCAGTGTGTGTGTTCTCTTTGTGGGCTCTGCTTACTTTTATTTATCACATCGTGGCTGGGCAGTGATAAATGTCCGCGATGCCGGTTGCAAGGCTTTAGGTACACGTCTGCTTTTCAGCCATTGCATGGGAATGATTATTTGCTTCTAAAAACTTGACAGCTGTGGGTTCTTAGTTCCTTTTCCTTAGTAATCTCTGGGGAAAATATGGCTTTACATAGAAGCCTTTTGTATGAAAGGTAAAACCAGGGCCCAGTGGCCCAGTTGGGATGATGCTATCTTTTCCATGTCTCTAACCTTTTCACGGAGCAGGAGCAGAGGTTGGAAGAAGCGGCATTGTTATCTTCTGTTTCCCTTGAATTCTCTTTGTCAGCCCAGTGACTCCGTGTGTGCCGATGACACATTTCTGGGTCACATGTCCCAGAAAGAAGGGCTATATGGAGACGCACGGCACGGAAAGTATTCTAGCTAGAGATTAGTTATGCTGTCAGGTTCCACACGTGCTGTAAATCTGTATATTCCTCACATGCACTTTATTAATAGCACAAGACTGAGACAGGGAGACCAGACTCATTGCCCTTTATGTAAGTAAAATGACAGAAATACATTCTGTCTTGTTCCTTATCATATTAAACCTGCCGATAGTTTATTATGGCCTGTGAGACCATTAGGAGATGCAGAGCAGCACGACTTGGAGCGCAAAGGCTTCCCCAAGCCAGGCTGCATGCAAAGGCGCAAGGACACAGCGTGCAGCATCCAGAACCAGTGAGAGAACAGGAGGACTAGATGAGTATTTCAAAAGCCAGACTCATGCTTAACCAAACTGAGTGCTTGTTTTGGTTTTGGTCCAGTGAAAACCTTGCAATGGAAGGGTTGGATAGTTCTTTTTCCTTGGTTTTGCCATCAAAGGGATGCTGCTGCCCTTCCCAGTTAACTTCCTCCCATTCAATGGGATCTAGATTCCTCTGGTTAGGAGGTCAGAAGGAGAAAATGCCCTAACTGTAAGCTCTCTTTATTCTGATTCTTCTCAGGATCATCAGTCACTTCCACTGTAATTATTTCAGCTAGTAGTAGCAACAAAGTGTTGTCTTGGTCTGTGGATTAAGTGTAGCTGGAGGCACAAACCAGAGCATTAGGAGATTACGTGTCCAGTTCTCTGTGTTCCTACTAACAGAAAAAACTAAGAAATGTGACTCAATCCAAGTATTCATGGCCTCTTCCAGACACTGAACAAAACCAAGGAGTTGTATTAGCTGTGACCCTCCTGTGTTAACTGCAATCCGTTAATTTGCTCGTCAGGACCTGGAAAAGTACAGAAAGGCTTTCCCTGTTTGATGAGCATGAACTGGACTCCAAATACTCAGAGCCTGAGCCGTGCTCTGAGCTCATCTTTATAGCTATAAAAAGGGGTGCTCAGAATATGGTAAGTCTGGATGCAGACACAGATGCCAGATAGCAGATAAGTGTGAATTAAAAAGGAGAGCTATGTACAATACAGGAGGCTTGAATTTTGTCTACTAGTGTAGTTACCCATAGGAGGTAATAACTCCTACATCTTCATTTGAAGAACAACTTGAAATTCTTATGGAAGGCTTCCACCTTAAGAAGCAGAGTCATCTCCATTCGACGTCTTTTGTTTGAATGGGACATCCAGCTAATCAGTTCCTAAATGTAGGCAAGGAAAGGAAGTGGTAGAGCAGAAGGCTGGGAATCTGGGTCAGGATTTCTCCTCCCAGCTCTGTACCTCTAACATGCTTTTTGACCTTGGTGAGCCTCTTTTCTTCAAGCCTCAGTTTAACCATGTTTTTAAGATGGATAAACCAATATCTTTCCTGTGAGGATACTGCAGAAGGGGGGTTGGATGTAAAAGGTGCTTCGTGAGTGTTAAATGGGCTGCATTTTTACGGGTTCGCTCTCAGAAAGAAACACATCATATGTAAAATTCAAAACATTCCTCTGTCCTTAGGTTCAAATGATGGAAATAAATTAGGAAAATGGTATTTAGGTGCTAAGCAGGATATGGCAATAGGACTGTTGCATTTACATTTGCACCGTGAGTGAAGAATTCATCATAAACGCGCCAGGCCAGCTTGGTTTTCTATCACATTTGAGGATGATTTACGCCCTTGTACAATCAAAATAAAGACGCATTAGTGGCTAAGAATATTTACTGAGGCTTCCAAGCGGATATGGGTTAGCTGAAGGGAAGTAATTGATTTTAAATTCTCCTGGTTCCTTTCCCTCTATGTCTCAATTTAACAATCTGCATTAAACTCTGGAAATCTTTGTGATGCTACTTGTAAGGGGTCAGAGGAGTCAGGGTATCCTTGAAGTGGAGCATTCTTCTCCAAGGCATTTTGCATAGCTTAATTAGAGCAGTTATTTCTTTCCCTGTGCCTCCTCTAAGGGCTTTCTTTATGTCAGATGCTTCTAGTTATCGGGAATCAGAGCCGGAGGTCAACTGAGGAGCCACTGATTGCTTGAGCGAAGTGTGATCGAAAGCAATAGTTTATATGAGCAGTTTGCAGATCTCTGGGGACTGTGTGTGCAGGGGTGCTCCAGGGTGCTTGTATCTACAGGCTCTGCCCAGTGCAGCGTAGGACACGTGTGCATTACAGGACCTGGTGTGGCTGAAGGTCGTCATCATCGGATGACTACAGCCATCACTGACGCTTTTATTCTACTGTAGCAAGTAAAGAAGCTTTTAAACTGTCAAAAATTAGCTTTTGGGGTTTTGTTGTTGTTTGTAACTCAACAGGGACGTTCCTGATGTCTTCAAATAACTCTGCTGTCATCAGTCCCTAACCCTGGGCTGTATAATTGCTATAGGTAGGCAGAGTACCAAATGGTCCTCATTTCAAGGCCTGGTGGCAGTTTGTTTCTCAGAACCCCACTGGTTGAATGATTTCCCATCCAAGGTAGCTGCCTAAGCAGAACTAGTTCTGATTCTGGCTAATGATGGCTAATAATTAATATGAGTCCTTTAAGATGTTTACCTATGAAAAATGAGACTCTAACCCTGAGATACTGAAATTCCAACTAGATTAAACTCAGTGTCACATAGTCCAGGATATGATGAGATCTCTCACCGAACCCTTTCTGAGCATGGCCATTATGTGAACATCAGTTACAGGAGTGCGTTTCATACTGGGATTTTCCACTTGGCCTTTATTCGGTACCAATCTGATAATGGGATGGAAGGTGGAAGCAAGGAATGCAGTTTAAAGGACTTGCACTCTTGAACCCATGTTCCAAGCCTGGCTACCTAAGTCGTAATAATGATTTGACAATACCATAAAATAGAGGCAGCCCGTGCAGGGCCATGAATCAGAAGATATATAGCTCCTAGGTGGGACAGCTAAGAAGGAGGAGCAAGGGAAGGGGTGTTCAGAGAGTAGAAGGCAACCAAATGGTGCTATAGGAAACAACAGTCATGGCAACACTGCTGTGGAAACAGCTTTCCTCCCGTGTCTCCCTGCAGTGGTCTTGCTAAGTTACAAATCTTGATTATTTCTGTTCCTGGAATGATTGTGGATGCTTTTTTAGAGACCCGATGACAAAATTACCCCCAAACTCAGAAACATTATAGGAGTAAGGAGTCGCTCAAGCTTGCTGGATCTTGGTATATGAGAAAGGATGGGAATCTGTAGGTGGTATGAGTGCTGATGCAGTGTACAGAGGGACCAGTTTCAGTGTATGTTACATGTTGCAGCTTCCCAAACATTACAGTGGGCTTGAATGCTCAGCTTGTGATGGACAATGCTGGTGTAGGTGAAGGAACAGTGTGTGTGTAGAGTAGCAGCCCACAAGGCTGGGATGTACTGTATTATCTCAGGAGGGAAAAGCTGGTTCTGGGATGCAGCACAGCAGGTAATGGAATCTCTTTGTTCCTATAGTGCTTCCTGAGATTCCAGATAGGAACATCTTTGCAGATCATGCTACTTCAGCTGTCCACATTTCACACTCTTGAGCTGCCTATGCCAACGTTCAGCTCTTCTCTGCTGTCCTGAATGTGGGCATTTCAAAGGCCTTCCTGGCTGTAATGAAGGAGGGGGGCATCGTATGGCCTTTCCGTAAGGTTGAACTCTATGCAGAGCAAGCAGAGGACAACTGGTCCCATTGCCTTCGCTTTCTATATTGACAAACTGGGGTTTAGACAAGGTAAGAGCTTTGACCTACTTTACCCAGAGATTGCTCTGGGTAACCTAGGAAGTAACCGAGAAACTACGCAGGGAACTCTCCAAGTGCAATCACACGCTAAAGTTCAAATGCTGAGTCCTCATCCCATGTTACCGTCTGCCGGGCACCTCTGTTGGCTCTGCGCAGAGCTGGATTCGTCATTTGGTGCTTTTCAGAAAGAGCAGGGTTTAAAATACCCCTTTTTGGTGAGCCTGAGCAGGGGAAAGGCAGTTGTTGGCATCCTGGGAGCATTGCTTTGGATGGGTTCGGGGATGCTGGCGCGATGCAGGACGTTACATGCTGTGAGCGGGCGAAGGGTGGGTGCGGCGGCTGCCGGCGGTGCCTGGGCTTGTTGGGAGGATCGTTGCCGTTCCAACCCGCTCCTGCCTCTGTGGTCCTTCTGAAACAACGCCAGCTATTCACAGTGCTGGCGTGATGTTAATTCATCCAGGGGGAAAGCTCACTCCTGAAGCGCGCGGTCCTCTTCTGAGGCAGCGCAAGAGAGGGGAGGTGAGCAGGTGAGCTGAGAACACCCTGGGACACCGTCATCTACCCTACAGTTGAAGCTGCAACCAAATCCCATGCTGGAGGGTCCTGGGAAATCATCTGCTTGCAAAAGCCCAGACCCCATAGCAGGCTGCTGTGCCTGAGCTGCATGTGCATAGGCTGTGTAGGGCTGGCATGGTATGGGGTAGGAGCATCCCTGGATGCTCTACCTGCTGCCCCTTTGCACCTCCCAAGGGCTGGAGGGGGGAGTGTGATAGGAGCTGGTGAAAGGCTTTTCCTCCCAAAAAACAAATACCAAGAAAAGGGAATACTTATCTGCCAGGCCCTGCTATTGAAAAACGGATCTCAGTTCATATAAGCAGGAAAAAGACATTGAGGCTTATTTGTGTTTCTGCCCCTGAGCACAAAGGGGCTAGAAAGCAGGCGGATCCCACCGATTGTGTGTTCCTCCTGTTTGGAGATGTAATCGGCATCCACGTACTGTGCCACAGCCTTTCCTCATCTCTAGGGGTTAGGTTGGGGCTGGGAATGATGTATAGGGTAGAAGACCTCCAGGATGGGATGAGGAAGGGCTGGCCTCTGGTACTGCATCTCCCCCCACATCTTCTGACACATAGCACACACCACTAGGAGCAATATTTATGGGGGATGGAAGAAAATATAGGGACATTCTGTTCGCTCAATCCCAGCTTGCCAACTGGAGAAACAGGCTCTGGTGAACAGTACAAACGAAACGGATGCTTCGCTCTGCTCCTGATAAACTTATCAGCAAAGCCAGTGCACACTCTGGACCCGAGGAGCGTACACAGAAATGCGTGAAAGAGAAGTGGAGGGTCCTCAGCTAACCCCCAGCTTACCACACCCTGGTTATCAGTGTTTGTGCTGTAGCACACGACAACCATTGCTCCAGCCAACGTGACTCAAGGTTGGGATGTTGTCACACGTAACCACAAGCCCCAGTCTTAACCCAGCCTCTAGCTGTCCTCAGCGCTATTGAATGAATGGGAAAGGACTGTTGTGAATGTGCTAGGGAAGATGAAAGCATGGTAAGGGCAGGCAAGGTGCGTGGTTGCTGATGGGGAGCACTGTGGCAAGGCCAAGCTGGACCTTGGGTAGGAGGTGAGGCTGTGGCTGCTCCAACTGGTATTCATAGAATCCCAGGCTGGTTTAAGTTGGAGGGGGCCTTAAAGCTCATCCAGTTCCAACCCCCTGCCATGGGCACTAAGGACACCTTCCACTGGAGCAGCTCCAAGCCCCTGTGTCCAACCTGGCCTTGAGCACTGCCAGGGATGGGGCAGCCACAGCTTCTCTGGGTACCCTGTGCCAGCGCCTCAGCACCCTCATAGTGTTGTCTGTGAAGAGACCGTTGTCCTTGGTAGGGAAGCAATGAGAAAACTCTCCTGCTTCCTTGCCTGGCACTGGACCAGCATTGCCTCATGAGGGGCTCGGCCTCCAGTCTGGAGGTCTCATAGCTCCAAAATGCCTCACTGACGTTGCCCCAGGTCCCTGCTCTGGCATCCTGTTACAGACGGACCATTTCAGCCGACTGGATTTTGTTCCCTGCAAGTGAGTGCCTGGGAAGGAGATGTGTTTCACAGAGCTTGGAATAGAAAACTTGCTTTGACCTCCATGACAGAGAGATTAACGCCATTCCAGAACGATATAGTGAGTGGGCTTTAAGGGTCCAAAGGCAATTCCTGTTTACAGAGCAGCACTGGAGAAGCCTTAAAGCATTCAAGTGAGGGCAGCGGCTGTTGAGGATTCATTCCCCATCGCTTCTTTTGGGGGTGGGCTTTTGCCCTGCTGAGGGAGAACTTGAACCAACCCCCTTGGGTGAGCCAGGCTGTTGTGGTTGTGCAAAATCATGCTGCCTGTCTCTGAGATGAGGGAACGAGGAAGTGTTTGCACCTATCCCTTCTCATCAAAGAAAACCACACTGGAGCTTCTTTAGGGTAATCCTGTCTGGTTTAGGATTTCCAAAGTTTCTTTTAGAAACTGTTTTGGCTGAGACCCGCAGAAAGCTTGCCAGTCCTCATGGAAAAAACTTGTCATTGACGGGAAAGATCCATCTGCAGTAACTTTGGACTTCCTCGAGTTGTTCAGCTCTGCAGATGCGGTCTTAAATGCTTTGATGCCTAGTGGTCTGACCTGCTAATCCCAATCACGTGCGTATCCAGCACCTTTACCTCTGTCGGTACCCGGGTACTGAGAGCTGGGCCTGTGGTTCTGCTCCCACCATGGTCACTTTCCCAACAAGTATGACAGGCTGAGACTCTTTGAACAAGGGAAGTACCCACCTGCTGATAGCATCAGCCCCTTGTATCTTCAGTCATCTTTCTGCAAATCAGAACACCCAAGATCTCCTTTCTGGTTAAGTATATTCTTGTGTATGTGAGGAGCTTGGTGCAGGTCAACCTTGGTTGAGCCAGTCAGAAGTAGCACAAGCCTCAGTTTTCTTCTAGCATTGTAGGCTGGCACTTGGTGACCCATATATCCCTCTTGGGATATATTTAGCTTGTTGTTAACCTTACAGAAGGATAGTCGTGTTCATACACTGGCAGGGAACAGCTAAGACTAGTCAGAGGCAGGGATTTTAGATGTTTGGGGAGACTTAAATTCAGATTTCTGGGTGCCTGCAGCACTGCAATGAGAAGATATGTGAACATGGAAATCCACCATCTGGATATTAGCAATATAGAGCTCTCCTTGAAGGAAAGAGCGAGGCACACTTAGCCCATGCAAAGCTGCAGTATTTACACTGGAAAGAGCATGCTGCAGCTTGATGACACATCTTCCTTCCCCCCTCTACTTCTTGTTTTCTCTGTAGTGAGGCTGTCTGATCTTGGAAACCATTTACATCTCCTCTGCAAACCGCAACAGTCCCTTTCAATCCCTCATGCTCTTTTTTGCACAATGCCTTTGGTGTATTTCATCCAATGGACTGTCGACCCTTTCCCACCAACGCACCCAATGGGTGAGGGTGCAAATCACCGCAGCCTCTGTTGGCACCATCCAGAGCCCCATCCAGCTGGTGTCTGCTGGCCTGGGATTTTCCAGGGGCTCCTGCGGCAGGGCAGGTAACAGACCGATTGAGACATGTCTGGTGGTTCAGGCAGGTTTGCCACAAGGGGGGGTGAAGCACAGAAACCGGCTGTGGAAATTTACTGGCTCTGAGCATCCCATGACTTCTTGCTACATCCGAGAAGCCCCGGTACTACATGAACGATCGGTTCATAGCTCCTGTGCAGCCTTTCATCAGCTACCTCAACGTGGTGCTTCATATGCTCCATCCCTGGCAGTGTCCAAGGCCAGGTTGGACGGGGCTTGGAGCACCCTACTCCAGTGGAAGGTGTCCCTGCCCGTGGCAGGGGGTGGAACTGGATGAGCTTTAAGGTCCCTTCCAACCCTAAACCATTCCATGACCATTGCATGGTCAGTGTAATTTTTTTCCCAGCAATAGGCAGCTGTCCATCATCTGCTGAAGGGTTGGAAGATAAGGAATTCATTGGTCAAGACACGAGTTCCTGCTGCAAACAACTTCACTGCAGATGGTGAATTAGAACCTGTATCTATTCAACAAATTAGCACCTACTGTGCCAACTCTTGGGAAGTATGTGCACATTAAGAGTATGAGTGGGAGCAAACAAGGTTGTGAGGAATCTCTGCATCTTCTGTTTTCAAACAAGGATTTGCAACTAAGCCTTCTTCTTGTATATTTTTTAAGGTGACTGTGTATGAAGCTCGAAATCATCTGAAGTGGATGGTGGTTTGTGATAAGGAGGGATTTGTCTGACAAAACCTCCCCTCTGTTTTTAGCAGAGGTTGGTATTTTCAGAAGTGGTATAATGCCACCGAGTGCAATGTGGAGGGCGTAGTGTGAACTGGAGTTCTGCCAGTGCAAGGGCTGAGCAAAAACTGTTGAAATGCAAGATGCTTCCAGGCCCAGCTCCGTGTCCCACACAAGGAAAACCTCCAGTGATATCTCTAAGTAAAGCTCTCAGCCTCAGATCATTGTAACGCCTACTATAAAGTCAATGGGAATTTTGCTGTTAGGACAGTTAATGTGCTTGGTCATCTTTAGACTGGACCATATCATCTACCCATCAGAATGAATGGTGTTTGGTTAAAAACTGAGATAGGGATCGAGGAAGGAGCCAGGAGAAACTAGGGGAAAATGCCCTTGAGTTTGTGTCGTGCCTTTGGGCACAAAGTGAACCTGGAATAAGGTTATTTCAAAGCAAGCCATGGCTAGAAGTAGAAAGTTCACCAGCGTAAGGGACCACCAGTGCAGCCAGCTCAAGCACCATTCAAGGCGATGGCCAGCAGAGTTCATTCAATGCACAGTGCAAGGCCCTGGTAGCGCCAGCAATGCTGTGCATGGTGGGTTTGGCTCTTGTGTTTTGATATGGCTTTGTAAAGACAAGGGGCTGGCTCATGTGCAGCTGTGCTGAAGTCGTCTAGATGGAGATCTGCCCTCTTAGGGTTGCTTTTAGGGCTGGGGGTGAAGGGACACAGGGGATGAAGCTGTACGTGTTCCAAATGGTGTCCCCTATAGCAGGGTCCGTTTTCCAGGCATTTGTTGGATCACTGCTGTGTGAAATACTGATTCAAACTCTTAACAAAGCTGTGGCAATTTAGGGCAGGAATGGGATGTTTGCAGGTGGATAATTAGCTCACTGGATAATGATGATCTCCTGTTATACACAGCCAAAACCTTGGCTCGGTACATCATTTAGGGCAAGACACAACATATTGAGATTTTACTTGCTGAAAATTACCCTTCCTGGAAAGATGCAGGGAAAGAAGATGATCCCAAAGACCCCAAGAAAGAGCAGAAACTGAAACCCACAGAGAAAAGCAGACATATTAAAGGCAGCAGGATTGCAGCCCCATACGTCATATAAAATGAATGCAGTTCATCAGGCTGAATTGTTCATGCTCAGACCATATATGTTCAGTTCTTGACAAAGTAATCTCTTTACAAAGCTACATAATGCAGCAGAGTCAGCTAAGAAGGAGCTATAAACAAAGAAGCTATTCAGCTGTCAAAGCAATTTTCAGCTATGTTAAAGCAGAAGAGGATGGAATGGATTCTGCTGAGCCTTCTGCTGTGTGCTGGCCCAGGGAGCTGTGGCATTGCATGTGTGTAATAGGCATGATGAGAGGGAGAGTGTGCATGCACCCTGACATATGTGCACACGAGTGTGCAGTGGAAACGCTCATTGCCTTCCTCTGCTTATGTTAGAGATGGCAAAGTTCACATTGGACCTGTTTTCTGTCTGTGCTTGGGGGTGTCATCAAGTTCTGTCCGTCTCCATGATGTGTGCTGTTTCCATAGAAACTGATGCACTTTGGAGAGGGGAAAAAGCAGGAGAATCGAGTGGAATAAGAGAAGTGTGAGGTGTGAATAGGTCTTTTTGGGCGGTGGGGCTTTCAACATAGTGACTTATACCTTCAGGTGGTGAGATGCCTTGGTTTTTTGGGTTATGTCACTCCAGAATCATTCAAATCCATTCAACTATACCTCAGTTCAATGGATGCAGCTTCCTATTTCTTCATATACTCTATCCGCCATCGGACAGCCTATGTTTGTGCTGCAGAGGCTGCCTGCTTTCTGCTGACACACGGCTCCTGCTGTTTGCCCTTGTCTCTGCTGTCATTCGCAGGTGTTTCCTCTCTTCATCCCAAGCTGGGGAAGGAGGCAGGGCCTGGGAAGCTGCAGATTTCAACCCAGGTTTCAACGAAATACCTGTCAAGCTTCCCATAAAAAAGCTGCGTATGACCTGTGCCTCCCAAGGGGGAGGCTGGGCAGGGAGAGGCACACCGGAGCGGTTCTATGAGGTTTTTCCTTCTTAAACCAGCTGAGTTGCCATTGGATCATTCAATCAGTAATTAAAAATCCTGGGTAAAACAAAGCTGTCTACAGCTTTCTGGCAAACAGCCCACGGACTACAGTGGGGCCAAGATGTCACTCTTTTCCTTGACTGCAGAGCTTGTTTGTTGTCACTTCTTTTTCCTTAGCCGTTCTTTGTGCTTTATGTCGCATTTTCTCTCTTGGATTGCATGTTTTCTTCCCCTTTCCTCAAATATTACCTCATTTCAGCTCCAGAATATGAGGTTTTCGTGTGATGGACCACAAGAGGTAGTTTGTGACCCGGTTAGTTGCGTTTCCTTTTCTGCTGTGACCTAGGAGAAGATTAGAATGAGATAAGAAGGCAGTAGGAATTTCAGCAGCTAAATTCCACCTTTAGCACCTCTGCGCAGGCATCAACTCATCTTGCAAGTCCTTGTTGCCAACACAATGTGGTGCTAGGGGGGTCCTTCAGCTGGTATCTGACCAGCTGGAATAAGGATGGACCACAGTAGTCTAGAGCATCCTCTGTTTCACCTGTTTCATGGCTGAATGCCATGAGAAACAGGACCGTGTGTGTGTTCTATATATGTAAATGCAATTTGTAACAGAGCAATATTCCGTTCTGTCAGTGCATATTTCTCCTGCCTTCCCCTCTTTACCAGTCCTGTCCTCTGTAATTTCACTTTCAGATTCTGCGTGTGAAGAGACCTGCGCCAGTTTTGCCTGGAGGTAGCTCAGAGATGGACCCCCGCTGGCTGCTTGCTTGAAGGTAGGGATGTGCCAGCAAACCCTGCTTCCCAGGGGCTTTTTGGCAGAGCAGGCTCCACTCTACTGCTGTGTTCCTCTTGAGAAGCTCGGTCACACACAGCCCATGTGTGAGGGACATGAGCCAACCAAAACTGCCAGGACTCACTGCGTTCTTCAAGGCTTAGGGCACCAGAGTACGAGTCAACAGCTAACACCCTAACCCCTTACCAACACATTGGGTGGCAAACCCCACAGCAGTTGCCAGTACTGTTGACATGATTCAAGCTCATACTGTTTAATCTGTCTTTGTGCACCCAAAGCCATGATATTTACCAGTACTGACAGTTTAAAGTCCTATTTGCTGGTTCATTGACAAGTTATAAGAATAAAAAGACACCGTGTGAAGGGAGATGGGATTTTGTTGAGCAGCTCTAAGCTTGGTTGTTTTCCTTGGCTTCTTGAATTTTACAAGTATTATGTGAAATGCTCTGCTTTACTTCTTTGTATCCAGGCAGAAAGAGATGGTTTGTAAATGATGTGCTGTGTGGGTAATAGAGTTTTTCTCCTCTGTGGAATCCATCAGTGAGGATGTTTACTATGTGTTTATGAGATCCCTCATAGAACTTTAGGCTGGGCTCTCAGTGTCCTTTCTGTTGCGGTTTATTGCTAACATTTATTCTTCTTTTAATGGTGAGCTCTCAGAACAATGAATCTTTGAATTTACAGTGTATGGCTTTGAATATTGATGGATCTCTGTATACAAATACAGATATATCAAGTGGTTGCTTTTTATGGAGGGTGATTTCTGTCACTAAGCAATGAAGTAGATCTGGCTACAGAAGTTGCACGTTTGTGATCAGTCAATCTGAGCTGTTGTACCAAGCGACCTGATAATAGAATTCATGCTGTGATGCACCACTGGAGGCTTGCCCTGTGTTCTGACTGGATGGTGGTGGCCTTATGTTATGCTGGAGAGATGTTTCCCTTCTCCTAAGAGGATGTGGGATACAGTCACTGGTTGGTTCTGTGAAATAGTTCTGGTTTTCCATGAGATCTGTAGTACAGGGTAGCTCCTTCAAAAGCCTGGTGCCATCTCCCAAGGCATTCCCTCTGTAGTATCTGGCAGTTAGGTTAAAAGCAGGTTACAGTACAGCTTGTTTTGTAGGAACATTTACCCCATTCTTGGCAGCGTTCGAGGCCACGTTGGACACAGGGGCTTGGAGCGAGCTGCTCTAGTGGAAGGTGTCCCTGCCCATGGCTGGGGGCTGGAACTGGGCGAGCTTTAAGGTGCCTTCAGACACAAACCAGTCTGGGATTTGTAAGTCTGATGCTGAGAGAAGATTCCCTGGGCATACAAAGCCTGTGAGTTACGCTTTGTGCTTCATCAGGAGGTGTTTTGGGGAAAGAATTGCAGAGACAATACAAAAAATCATCCTGGTTGCAATGTAATCCTGATACAAAAATGCATCATTTCTTCTTGTGTGAAGTGAACGAAGCGTTTGGAATGAGGAAGTATTTACATTTACATTGGTTTTAAACCTCAGTGTGTGCTGAAAGCCAGGCTGAAGCATCTCCTAGATGGCCAGATGATTCTAAAGAAACGATGCATCACAGGGAGAAGTTCAGAAATGCTGTTTCAAAGGGCGCTGCGTGGTTAATACAATTACACTGGGGTTTTGCTGCGTGTCCAGAGCACATCTTTCATTGTCTTCACGTACGTTACACCTCAGTTTTGTTTGTTTTATTTCAGTGTTCCAATTTTCTATTGCATAAGCAACAGTATGAGCTCTACCTTTCCTTCTGCTGCTGCTTTGCCATATTCCTATCCATTCACGTTCTTAAGAGAACATCCGCCCATGTTCTTGAGAGGGTTTTTCCTCTGCGCACAAATGACAGAAGTACCAGTGGCACTCCATCTCAGCTCAAATCAGGAAGTGAATATCCATCATGTTTACCTGTCACACCTCTTCCTAACTGTATATACCTGCTATGCATCCACTTCTTCTGTGCTCCTGGTGCATGAACGGGAAGAAATCCCAGAGCAGCGAGAGAGCGTTGATGCATGTGGCAAACCTCGCACGGGCCTTGATTCCAGGAAGGGCACAGACCCATGCTGATAAACAGTTTCTTATCTAAGAAGTACTTGAGGGAGTGTTTCTGCGATGAGAATGCTTCTCTGAACCCCAGCAGTTGATGCTGCCTTGTTTGTGTCTTTCGGTGTTTCAACACCCTGCTGATAGTGTTGTGAAATCCTCGCTGGGCCCCAGCCAGTGACCCCAATAAACTTTTACTTGCTTAATGATTTTATAACTCTTCGATGCGAGATAAACTTGCCATTTGCTCATTTAACTTCTCTCTCCTGTGTTGTGTGTGAATACTATCTAATCTCATGGGGACTCCGAGTCTTGAACCCATGGCAGAGGCTTAAGTTCTTGCAGAGTTATCAAATAGAGCAATAGGAACACGTTTGGACACTTAGCGAAGTTCTCATCATGTTGTTCACTGGTATTTTCAGTATTATAAAGGATAATTACTGTTGTAAATACATCGAGCTCTTTCATATTCTGTGGTGTAATTTTCCACTTTCATATTTACATTTATTAGTGCACGTTCCCTATCAAATTGGCTTTCATTGATCAAGGGTCATCCCATGAACTGTCTGCAGAATAGTCCTTCTTTCTAATTGTAGAATCATAGAATAGTTTTGGAAGGGACCTTCAAAAATCATTTAGTCCAACCCCCCTGCCATGAGCAGGGACATGTTCAGCTAGATCAGGTTGCCTAGAGCCACATCCAGCCTGGCCTTGAATGTCTCCAGGGATGGGGCGCATCCACCATCTCTCTGGCCAACCCGTGCCGGTGTTTCATCACCTTCATTGTAAAGACTTCTTCCCTCCATCCAGCCTGAATCTCCCCTCTGGCAGGTTAAAGCCATTCCCCTTGGCCTGTCCCTCCATCCCTTGTCCAAAGCCCCTCTCCAGGTTT
>JARCZZ010029056.1:35343-52828 GCA_030323915.1 Brotogeris chrysoptera | reverse complement strand
GTGCTCCAGTCCTCTGATCATCCTTGTGACCCTCCTTTGGACTTGTTCCAACAGTTCCATGTCCTTTTTATGTTGAGCACACCAGAACTGCACAGAATACTTCAAGTGAGGTCTCAGGAGAGCAGAGTAGAGGGGCAGGATCACCTCCCTCAATCTGCTGATCATGCTCCTTTTGATGCAGCCCAGGATACAGTTGGCTTTCTGGGCTGCAAGCCACCAACCAGCACCCCCAAGTCCTTCTTCACCTGGGAACAGTGCTGATAACACCTATGTTTTTAGTTGCAGCTCAGTAATGTTTAGTCTGATCAAGGACTTTGTGAGTCTCATGCTCTGCCAGGGAGGAGGGGAAGCTGGGAGGGAGCAGAGACAGGACACCTGACCCAAACTAACCAAAGAGGTATTCCATACCACAGCACATTATGCTCAGTATATAAACTAGGGGCAGTTACCCGGAAGGTGTAGATCACTGCTCAGTCGGGCTGGGTATCGTTTAGCAGGCAGTGAGCGGCTGCATTCTCTTCCCTTGTTGTTTTGCTTATCATTATTGTTATTGGTGGTAGCAGTAGTGGTTTGTGTTATACCTTAGTTACTGAAATGTTCTTATCTCAACCCGTGGGAGTTGCATTCTTTTGATTCTCCTCCCCATCCCTTGGGGGCGGGGGAAGAAAGGGGTGAGAGTGAGTGAACGGCTGCGTGGTGCTTAGTTATCAGGTGGGCTTAAACCATGACACTGATATAAAACATGAAGAAGTTTCTTGAGGCCACCAAGTTTATGCCAAATGAAACTGTGGCAGCTGATTATTTTATCTCCCAAATAAGAAAAATCAGTGTTTGCATTGTATAGAAGGGAAATTCTGTCATATATACAACCCTTTCACACTTGGGGGAATGTTATTGTCATTCATATAATCAGTTCTATGAGAAATTACAAATGAGTCCGAATTCTTCTCATTTGCATGAACAATAAAACCAGTTGGAACAAAATCTTTGCTGCCCTGAATTCAACCTTTGCCAACAAAAGCTGTTAGTTATTATCTATTTATTGCTAGTTCTGGTTCTTTCAGAAGGACAAAACTCAATTGCATTTCAGCATTTCTGTCTTGCTGTTCTTCTTGTCTTTTTCTTAGTTTTATTTCCAATTAATTTTCATAAAATATGACTGTCCTCCCCTCCTCCCTCTTTTTGGGAAAAGAAAAACCTGAAAGATGTAGGTGCTTACACAAACAGAGAGGTGAGAGTAAAAAATACCCTCAGGGAAGATTCTTGATGTCCAGTCTTCTTTTTTACCACCCTACTACAAGATTTCCAGGGAAATAGTCAGAAATTGTGCCTGAGTTCCACACCCAGGGTTTGATTTTTTTTAGGTTTCACAAATTCGAGACATCTGTATATGCTGGTTTGTTCTCTTGTGTGTTTGTCATGGATTACAAAGAAAAAAAAGTTGGAATAGATGAATTTTGTACCTGAAATAGGAACTGTTAGTGTCAACAGTTAATGGGAATGTTAACTCTTTATCTTGGCTCAACATCTTAGAATACCATGGACTACACTAACTGTGGATTATTTTAGCTGAAGAAGGATTTGGGGATGAGTTTGGATAAATGGCAGTTATACAACCAATAATTCTTGTAATTGTGTTTTAAAACTGAAAATTGTAAGGGAGCATTAAGTTGGGCTCTGTTTTTAATCAGATTTCATCACTTACTGAATCATATTCTGCTGAAAATATACTGTTTTGGTCTAAAAAGTTTGTCATCTCCTCTGTATAAATAGCATTAAGTAGGGTGGTTTCTCAGTATTTGCTATTAAACAAGACTTTCTAAATAAAGAGACTAGAGATAATTCAGAAAGAAAAAAGTGATTTTCTTTTCACATCTCTCAGTTGAGTATTTGCCATATGGGTTGCTCAGCATCCCACTCTCAGCAGGTCTAATTTATGGTAAACACACAGTGAGTGAACAGAAGAAAAAGGCAATGAAAATATTAATATTCTTTCCCCACCCCATTTTTTTAAACTGCACTAAACATATTCAGGTTCAGCCCATATTGTTGTGGCATTTAGTTGAGTATGTATATATTTGCCACTCTGATGGGAGTTCGTGAAGACTGAAATGCTGCATGAGTCTTTTCTTGCCATGAGACTGATTTGCTGGAGCTTGCATGGCAGTGTGTAAATTATACCTTCCCTGCTCTGATCTGGCATGCTGCCAGGCCCCCCAGGCTGTGCTCTTTCCATGACAGGCAGTTGTTGAAAACATTGCTATTCTCTCTGTGGCATGGGGTGCTTTAGTTTTTCCTTGGGCTTCTACAGGAGGATCCCCAACTGAGTGAATGTGTTGATGCTCTGGTCCACTGCTAGGATTTGGAACAGGCAAAGGAAGAGATATAAAATAAATTACGGTATAGATTTTTCTTGAGACTCACAACCATGGAAATCCACAGCATCAATGTTTTTAAAATGTTCCATCTCATGTAGGTTCCCGGGGCTTTCTCTTACTGTTGTACATGTACTTGCTTTCTCTCTGTGGGCTATCTTCTCCCTCTAGAGATTTTGCTGCCATAACTGTCATTCAGGAACTTGGTCAGTCCCACTCCTTAATGTGCCTGTGTGGAAAATCAGGAGAGCAACCCAATGTACTAAGCACATATCAGCAACCCAAGTGAACACTCTTTCATCAGTGCTTCCATCTTAGGTAGGGATTTTTTCCATAGGAGGGTCTGCACTGATGTATAAAAAATAAATAAATAAAAAATCTGTTTTACAGTTAGGAGCAGGCATATCTGAGTAAAAGAAACCCCACTGCATAAACAGATGTGTTCTGGAAATAGAAATTGCTGCCATTACGCATTTGATATTGTAATTACAAACAGGGAATAGATACAAAAGGAAATGCTTATAAAAGAAGCTGTGGTTTGAGTCCTGTCCTCTGCCTTATGGTCGTAGAATAGACCTTGGTAATGCACATACTTCCCTTTCTGTCTGGGTACTTTCTGCTCTAGCAAGAAACCTGCACATTCCCATTCCAGATCTAAGGATTCAACCAAATAATTGAGAACTGTGCATAGTTCAGATTTAGAAGAAAGTGCAGTAGTTCGGCATTGAACAGTCATGGTGTGGTTTCTTTTAGGCAACATTTTTTCTAAGTCTTTGAGAGGAAATACTTAATTTAGCATGCTCAAAGGTATTTAGTTCAAATAAATACAAAACTCTTACTTTGTGTCCTGCTAAATGTTTATTTCAGTGTGATCTCCACTGGTTGGCATTAACATCCATACATTGCATATTTAGCTTGTATATTAGTGTTTGCAGTTGTATTTGATTTCCTCTTGTTCAGTCTTTTGAACAGTGGTTAATTAGAACAGCCAGTTTTGTTTCTCTGTTTATTATTGGGTATTTTATACTCCTCTGGTGTGCTGCATCTTGTTGATCTTCTTCATGAATTAATCTGCAAATACTTGTAGATGAATAAATAGAAAATATTGATTGTTTTATCATTGAGTATGAATTCTTCCTTCATGTATATCATTAGCCTAATTGTTTACAGTGTTCCAGTCAGTTACACTTACACAGATCCTCTGAGGTAATGGAGTTGTGTTTTGTAGTATAAACCAATATTTATCCAGAAGTTAAACCTCAGCTTCACTTCCTGTGGACTTCTAGTGCTATCAGTGCAGCAGTAAAATCCAAAATGAGATTTTCAAGATGCCTGGGTAGACAGAACCGTGAAAATAATTGTACTAATTCCTATTTATGTACTTAGATTTTGTGAATGACAGCCAGCTGTAGCCAGGTGCCATTGGTGACTGTTGTGGACTCTGGATTTCATGCTCTAACCATTTTTGAAAAAATGTTAATGTTAACATTAACAAATGTTAACTGAAAAAAAAAAATTTTCAGTGTCTTCTGTCAATTGAAAATTGGGGGGGGGTTGAGAGGTTGAAGTAAATTAAGTGATGGGGGATCCTTGTGTACTGTACACTCAGTTATTTTGAATTCACATTCTGAATACATTTAAGGTGGCATTGAAATTGGTTTTGGTTTTGATTTTCCATTATTAAAGACTGAAATGCAAGCATATTTTTAAATGGCATTCTGCACAGTCAGTGATGTACCTGTGCTTGATGCCACTATTCTTCACAAAATGTGGTAACAATGTTATATGTTAACATAAAACCAAAGTTCGACTCCACGGAAGCAGCTAAAAATGGAAAACCACAATATGCTTAAACCTCTTAGGAGTGCACTGTTTGACATATTTTGTTAAAAGTTCCTTATATTTAGGAATTCTTTTAAGCAAAGTACTTGTGCTGCGTCTCAGCTGGTGTGCATGGAGGAATATTCATTTCCCAGTGGTAACATGGAATTTGATTTTTTTTTTTACACCTTTTTTATATATATTTAATGGATTGAAACACTTTGAAGAAAAAAAACCCAAAACATTCATCTGTGGTTCTAATCTAGTTCAAAGGGGTTTTATGGTTCTGATTCCAGCCTTTTCTCATGTTTTATGTATAGATAAATCAGAAGGTTATGTCTTGTCCAAACTAGCAGGGAGCAGAAACAGTCCTTTGCTATGATATCCAGGAAGATGATCAGTTGGGAATGAATGTTTATTGGGTTGATACTGCAGGTGGTTTGAAAAGGGATTGTCTACAGGTTGGCAAGAGGGTCATACTAACAGCAGTATGTGCTAAAACTTAATATTTTGTAGTTGAAAGAGAAGGGTATATGAAAGTCGTAAAATATGCTGGGTATGCCACGTGTGCAACTCCATTACAGTTTAAAATTCTCAAGTATGGTTATTCTGTTTTATTGCTGTGTGCATAGAGTCAGGCAATGTTTGTGCAGTAGAAGAGGGTGATGGAAGCAACTGAATGAGAGGAGCTTTCAGGGATTTGATGTCTGGTCAGAAAGGATGTTCCAAGAGTCAGGGAAGAGGCATGAAATGATGGCAGAACAGGGCAGTGAGCTACTGTGGCACAGACACAAAGGCATAAACCAGCATGAAGCTTCACCAACTTGTGCACTTCAAGACTATGCCTACTAATCTGTGGCACTGTGTCTGATGTAAAAGTGTACCATACATTTATGTGTATGTATACAGATATATAGATATATAGATATGCACCGCATTTGGAAGGAATATGTGTGCTGTGAGACATATGAGCTCTCCACCTGCTATGTAACATGAAATTTTTGCTACATGGAAAATGAATTAGGCTCACTCAATTTTATCTTTAATTACCCATTTTCTTTATTCCAATGCAATTTGATGCTCATTTCTGTGTGTGAGGGTACATCTATATTTCTTACTTGGATCCTGAGAAATAAATTTCTAACTTTTTTGAAATTTAGACCTGTTCTGAGAAAACATCTTGCCAAAGTTTCTTGGTTCAAAGAAACTGAGAGAGGCTGGAGTCTTTTCTGACATAACTTACCAAGCAGGACTGTTGTTTCTGTCTTCAGTTTGACCATGCCCAAGCAGTAAAACTGACTCAGTTACACACAGTAGTAAAATTTTTTCCAAGAACAGCTTATTCTGTGTGTGATTTGGCTTAAACTTTGCTGTTGGCAGTGAAGATTTAAGAACAGGAAGAAGTATCTGTGGTGGAAGTCAATTGAAAGAAAGGGCTTTCAGGTGCAGGGTGAATTAACATTTTCCAAGGATATTCTAGGGGTAAGATGCAGTCCAGTTTCCATTGAGAAAAAGTAAAGTTATAAGCAGATGATTAGCAATGCTGTTGTTAGACCAGAGACATAGCCTAAGATGTCATCTTGTATGGTATCTACAGTAAAATCTTTTAGTATTTGGGCAAAACAGGATGAAGATAAAGGTTATATGATATGTGGAAATACCTGCATAATTCCACAGATCAAAGAAAACTAGTGACAAGTATCTCATGCAGGTACAGAAAGTATCTCATATTTGGTCTTAGTTAATAGCGTTTCATAATCACAGACAGTGAAATCAAGGCTTTTCACAGAAGCAGAAGTGATTTAGTTATAATGGCAAATGCAGATTTTAACAGAAAAGAGCTTATTTTGCATCAAAAGGTAGAAGCTTTGTTTTTCTGACATAAAAATTGCATTACTTTTGCAGTGTCTGTATAAAGCTGGTTTTCTTGGTAGTTTTAGAGATGCCCCACTGGTAAAGCTTTAAAAAAGGGATCTCTTGACCTCGTGAAAATGTTAGTTATTTGGAACGTTAAATGCAATTATATTGACATATGGTGATAATGTGATAAAGCGTAAGGGTTAAAGGTTGAAGGAACCATGGTTTGGCAATTAGCAATGTAAATGAAACATTCATTATCCAGCATGCTGAGAAGTTGATGAACTGTACAATAAATCTGAGCCCAAGTCACTATTGAGATAACTCATTTCAGACATAGTGGTATTTATTAGGATCCTAGACTTTGTTTTGAATTCTCTGATGAAATATCATGCTATATAGAAATATTTTACCCATTAATTTATGTGAAATATGTCAATCCTAAAAAAGTCATGAGCCCCTGTGCAATTTTCCAGATACTATAGAATAAAAAAGTGAGAAACATGAAAGACATTGAAACTCACCTTATCTGGAAAGATGTTTGATTAGATGTATTCGTATCTCTTCAATGCATTGGCATTGGTATTTTTCCAATGTAACTTTTCCCCAGTGACTTATATTAACTCATTTGAGGCCATTTTTCATATTATGAGATAAAATTGAGTTCAGAATTGGACTTAGTAACTAGAGAGCCAAATATTGAACAATATGAGCTCCATTTATACATAAAAGAGGGTGTATTTTGGAGGGAACACAGGATATAGATTTGAGAGAAAATGCAGACCTGTATTTATATGTCAGTATTTTTAAGTCTCATGAAGATTAGGATTGAGTGTTATCCGGTATTATTACAGTTAACTTTCCTTCTGTCTCCCAGAACAATGCTCAGTACCAACAAAACCACAGCTAAATTTATTAACTTGATGATAGTAGTGGTAGATTACCTCCCCTTCATTAGACAGCTTTATGAACAGCTTAGGAAGAGTTCCTAATACTAAAATAAATTGTGAATAATTTATTCAGTAAAAATAAGTAAAGAGAAGTTAACAGAAACCAAACAAACCAAACAGACATGTGCTAGCTTTCTTGTCAGTGAGACAAAAGAATTTAACATTCAAATGATTGGTGGAAACAGAGTATGTATTTGGTTTGTGTTAAAAAATGCTTGTTCCTTTTAAAGGCTACTAGTTTATCATGGCCATGGCAAGTGATACATATTTTCTGCTCCAGCTCTGCATCAGTTTGGCATTGATACGCATTTTGTATTACATTTTATTTTACATGGATTTCCCAATGTGGAATAGACAAGTTTCTTACTGTTGAGGAAAAACATTTGAGTAGATATGTACTAATGACATAAAAACTCAAGGGTGTACCACATCTTAAGTAGTTCTCGTGCTAGTTCTGTGAAATTTTATTCTTATTTATCATTATGAATCCTGAAAGGTCACAAAATGATTTATGAATTGAGCCAAAAATACCTCAGTACTCACTTAATCTCCTCCTCTATGAACATCTGATTAACGTAATTCTCATTCCCTCATCAGTGTCAGCATTCTTGCTGAGATGGAGTATTTGTTCAGTATGTGAAGGAAATGTAATGCACTGTTCAGAAAAGGCATTTCATAACACACGTTGTATCTGGAGGAGTTAACATTACTATGTGTGTATAGTATGGTATATTTGCATACTATACTGAACTACACTGAAAGTACAAGGAATATGCAAACGCAACTCTTAAAGAGCATGGTCTCACACCTCCCACCCCCTCCTTTATGGTATAGAAAACTGTTCAGAGAGTAAGCTGAACATGGTATATATATTGAAATGCTGAATATTACTTTTACATAAGCGTCTGTCAAAGAGTTTGCATCTTCAGTTTCTGTCTTCTTGTTTGCATTTTCGTACTGACTGTACTGGATCACATTGAAGTGAAATGAATAAGCAGTATTGCTTATCTGTGTTTATATACTTATAGTCTTTGTCTATATATGCACACAGACACCATTGAAATATGAAATGTTCGATATATTTACAGATTGTATACAGTGTATATAAAAATATTCGGTACATGTACAGTACAAAATACATGTATGTTAGATTTGTAAACAAGTTTATTTCCACAACCAGCTCTAACAGTAAAAGAGAATTTTAGACCTCAAGTCTTGAGTATTGCCCTGGCCAATTTTCAGGTTTTTTTCTCAAAGTACTAAGCTTTCGGTTTCTCACTGTTCTTTGAAAAGCTATCGGAGTTTTAAAAGAAAGCTTCCTGTAGAAGACTGGTCATCTTTCATCTCCCACTGCAGCCTTCTTTTAGGTTTATTGAGCTTTCTTTGCCATGTTTTTAGCTGAGCTTGAAATTTCCTTTTGGCCAAAGGTGGAAAATCCACCAATCATTCTGGTGTCATGAGAGCCAAAACCAAGTAAGTTGGAAGACTCTATAGTCTTTCCTAACTTTCTAATATAGGAACCACATACGATGGTATTTCAGAATTTTTCTAACTGAGTGCAAAGCCCTTAACAAACCTCCTGGAAAGATCATATATGAGGCATTAGGAAATAAGGTATTGGGAAACTTTTTGCACACTATACATGCACTGTGCACTCTCCAGACAAGTTAAGGCAATGGTCTTTTTTACGGCATCCAACAAGATTAAGTAATACTGTGACATATGGGTTCTTGAAGCTAAAATCCAAGCTGTTTCTTAGAGTTCCAAAACTTGACAGGTAAATGATCTTTCTCCTATGTATTTGTGAATTTCTCAGTAAAAACCATTTGAAGATATTCAGTGGCATATCCATAGGCATGAGGTCATTGTGTAAGATAGGGGAGTCCACCTGTAACTGGCAAAAATATCAGGCTTAAATCAGTATTTTAGTTTGTTTTTCTGGGTAGACCAGTCCAAAGTACCATTGAAGGTTTTCAAAAAGTAACTATTCCATCAACGTTTTGTAACGTCTCTTTCTAGCATGATGCTAGTGAGTTACTAGTAACCTGTAAAAGCCAGGCTTGAGGTGGTTTTCCCTATTTACCTTTTTTTGCCAACTGGTATATAAATGTCAGTTGTAGGTTTTGCAGTCTAATCTAATTGGTGGATTTGTTTTAAGCTCAACTCTTCTATTTTACTTGATAACATTTAGATTGTGCTTTCTAATTGCTTTCCTTTTAGGACAGAACTAGATCTCACTGTAAGACTCTTGGCAAACATGGGGGAGACAAAAGCCTTAGACTTTAGACCATGTGACTTGAGAGGAACAACATTTTTGTAAACTTTTTAATACTTCTGGCATGAAAACTTCTGCTAATAGCTGGGCTTTGCAGAATGGATGTGGAAAAACAGAGTAAACCAAATAATGCTAGTATGTGATGGTATAAGATTGAAAGGAATTAACAAGGGGAGGTGGTGGCTGTTCATGTAAAGCTCCATGAATGTCAAGTCACTCCATGAAAAAATTGTAAAGACCCTACTTCTAGTAAGTTTCCTGGTTGCTTAAGACAGCTAATTACCTATCAAGCCATAGAGATTAGCAAGCACAGAAGTAGAATCTACAGAATCTGTTTGTAATTGATATTCACTATGAGCTAATTAGCCAGAAGAACATTTATAGTATGTGTGGAAGGTACCTTTTTGTAAGGTGGCTACCTAACACTACTCACAAACAGTAGCCACTTAGTAGTATGCTTATTCGTATCCTTTTTCATATCCTATTTTCATATTTTTCTATCCTTTTCATATCCTATTCATATCCTATATTCATATCCAGCATACCAACTTCCCTGTTCCTGCAGCCTGTGTGAGAATTTCAGTGGTAACTTTCTTCTGTGAAAAACTGGAGCCATCTACTGTCCAAATAGACCATCGTTTAAAGTGAAGTGTGTGATTATTCTGTCTTGTTCTGTATCTTCAAAAATTCTCCAGTATTTGCTGTTAGTAGTATATTTGCTAACAAAATGGATGCAAAATTAATTAGGTCTAGATGTTTCTGGGAAAATATTATTAGCGTATGTACTCAAAGGCATTAATTGCTATTTAAAAATTTATATTACACTGATAGCTTGAGAATCAGGAAAAAAACAGTTGCCATCTGCAAATAAGTAATGTCTAAAAAACTTATTCAGTAAAATCAACTTATTTTCTGCTTAATTTATAGTTAGCTACCATTACAAGTTATCGCTACCATTACAAGTTATCTTCTCAATACTTAAAAGAAAAACAAAAAACTTTCTTATTTGGAAAAGTACAGTTCAATTCTAAACATGACTCAATGGAAAAAGAATTCCAGGACCCTAGTTTCCTGTTTCTTCCAAATTTTGGATCTAATAGATTTCCAAAACTTTCATACTTTCCCAAAACCAAACCAAACCAACTCCACAAACAAAAACACATGCACAAATCAAACCAAACCAAAACATAAGCAATCAAATGAAAAACCCACAACACAAACAAAAAAACAAACCCAAACCCACCAAACCAACACAAAAAAAATCAAACCCAAACCAACCCCAAATCTGGAAAA
Organism: Brotogeris chrysoptera; assembly: GCA_030323915.1. Lineage (NCBI taxonomy): Eukaryota > Metazoa > Chordata > Aves > Psittaciformes > Psittacidae > Brotogeris > Brotogeris chrysoptera. The sequence goes on along the minus strand of JARCZZ010029056.1, from coordinate 42,257 downwards.
AATCATGCTTGTTTGTTTTTATTTCTGGCAGGTCTTCCAGCTCAGATCAAACTTTGGGAGCCTGTCAAGATCTTTTTTCTGTAATGCTTTTCCACCACTTCTGCAGGCCACATTGTGCCATTGTCAGCTGGCAAGTTATGCCAGTTATGCCCTTATGACCACTAGCACTATGTTTCAAAGTCTTACACAGGTGTAGCTATATGGAGCTGAACAAATAATAGTGTCAGTTTGAGACATAAAGTAGGATATAATCTAGACAGCTGTTTCATGGTTGCAATAAGCTATTCAAGGGTGGGAAGAGAGGAGGAACATATAAAACACTTGTTTGCTTTTAAAGTCAAGAGAAACGTAAAAACCAGTTTAGCTTGCAAGGTTCCCCATTATTTTAGTTTCTGTGGTAGTTGCTCATGTCTTACACACATTTACAAACACACTCAATGTGAATAAGACAGCATTTATGTGTAGGTTGAACCAAGTGATTATAAATGAATTGAGGGATGTCTCCTGGGATTGGACATAAAGGTCTTGTAAACTGAAAATTTTATAAACAAACAGCTGTTGGGAAAATACCATTATGCAGTAATAGCTGCTATTAAAATCCATTAGCAATCTTGATGGCCTGTTTAAATTTGATGCATCATTTGCTCTGACAGCATTTCTTTCTAAAGAATTTTGTGAAATATATGTACATTACGAAAGACGGTAGTAATAGACTAGGAGATTAACACTGATTACACATTTTACTTCCATGTGCCAATCAAGCTTTGAAGAATGCTGTGTATCCTCTGGTTAAATGTCAGTGAACAGACAGGAATGCATTAACCTGAACAGCTGCAAAGCTTTCTTCATCACTGTATGGGAAATAGCACATCTCGGCAGAGATAAAGTAGTTCCAGGTTAAGAACCATGTTTCAGTCAACAGAATAAATCTCCAGTATTTTCCAAGAGTTTGTGTGCTCTCCTAATTGATGCCAAACTGTCATTCTCCTCCTGCTCGCAGATCCAGGTACCACAGTGGGTACCAGCTGCCACAGAGGTAGGCATGGCCTGTAGATCATGCTGCTACCAAAATTAGTTAGACTTCTAATGAGATTTTGAAAAATCTGTATGGCAAGAACTGTCTGAAAACTCTTCTAAGAACAGTTCAAGTGTCAGGGCTATATCTAAACTGACCCTTCAGAAACAGGTACTAAAACCCACGGGGTGAAATGTGTCTATGCCTGTGTCTGCGAACAGAAGTTGGGGACGCTCTTGGCGCGTTCATTGATACTACAATGGCACCATCTGGTGGGTGAACAAGAGTAAGCTTGGTAGAGCTATCATTGAAGCGTCTTTTAATCAAGATTAATTGTTTGCTCCTTTTTCTCCATAATGCTCATCCTCAGATGAAATAATGCTTGTTATTGCTCTAACTGAGGATTCTTTATAAGTATTATTCTAGTATAAGCTCACATGCCAATTATATGGATGCCTACTTTTCCCACCTTTGCTTCTACCTGTTCATAGTTTCTTTGGCTTATCCATCTTCCTCCTTCCTGATATCTACAAGCATTTTTTTTGCTAAAGAGACTGGGAAAGGATGCTGTGTCTTCTGCTGTTTCCTGTCGTCACTTCTCCTCTCCTTCCTGATGGAAGTACAGTTGTGGAGGTAAAACACACCTTGTATAAGAATGTTGTTCTGTTGTTCTGCTGAAGTATATAGCAGAGCCACTGTCAGCTCCTTTTGTAAGAGGGAGAAATAGAAATTTAACATGTATTTTAGTGCAAAGAGAAATAAGTGCCTTTACACCCTTTTAGCTCTGGGCCTTTCTATCTTTTTTTCTTTTGGGTTTAAAGATTTGGGTTTAAAATTTTCTTTTTGTTAAGAATTATGATCCAAATATCTTCATCAAAAGAGTTGTAGGTCTGTGATACCACTGTATTTGGTTTTATCTTAACAATGTTGCAAGGGGCTAAATCTAGAGTAATACAATAGTTGTATAATTTAACACGCAAGTTGTTAAAAGGGCTTTTCTACTTATCAGTTACTGTGTGGTTATAATAACATATCACACATTCCAGTGTGTGCCTCTCTCTGGCACTCAGTAATGGATGGTTTTCAAATGGACAGTGCAGCAAAGGTAAAGCTCTTGTGCCATTCCATATGGATTATTTTTGTGTTTTGAAAGAAGACCAGATGTTTGGAGCTCAGCTTTCTCATTTAGATGTTAACATTTTGAATAATATTTTCAGAAAATAAATGAGGCTCTGAATTTAAAGACATCAGTTTCATAGAAGTTGAAGTAAGAATATTCTAAAAATGAGCCAGCAGGAAAGAAAGGCTTACCTACAGGCCTAATTAATAAGGTGCTCATGCGCATATTTTTTTCTTCCATAAATTACTTCAGTTTCATTAATTTGGTAAGATTTGAGTATATTTTAAGTACATTTTATCTGTAAGTGTATTAGCAGTTTGACCACACTGTCACCCTGTCTTTACTGCATTTACTTCAATGTTCAGGCAACACAAATTCAACTTTAAAGGAATTGTATTCAAAACCTTGATTTTGAAACCTCAAATTATCAGTGGGCTACTAAGAAGTCAATGGGTAGCAATACAAAATTTAGTAAATAAGGTGCTTGCTTTATTAGTTTAAATTTTGCTTTGACATTGCTGAAAAGTACTTGCTTCTTTCTTTACTGTGTTAGAAAGATGCTTCAGTGACAACGCATGACTGCATTCATGAAGTTGAAGGAAAACAAATATTTTTAAAGCCATTACAGCTATGTATGACGTGCCTGTGGCAAACTCAAAATAGGTGCCATTGACTTACTATATATTTCTGTTTCATTTTTTAGTTTTTTATTTATTTTATTTTGTTGCTTATATCTAAGTATATTTATTTACTTTATTAACAATCTTAGTATACAATTTACCTGACAGATTTAAGTGCTTGAAAAAAAACTGTAGTGATGCAAGCACTATCAGTTGTGCTAGCTGGAGTCGCTAGTGCATGGAGTGGAATTGCCAACAGTTGGTAAGGCCTGTTTTAAACTTGATTTAAGCTGCAGAGGAGGTATTGATCTAATGTGATCAGCACAAATTAAAGTTTTGGGAGCTATTTGGCCTGCCTGCTGAGCATACTGGAAAATAATGGTTTTGTATGCCACTTGTCCTGTAATGTTAGAACTTAGAGCACATTTTTATTTACCAACCCCAACAAAATCCCTGTATTACTGTTTCTTAACAATAAGAAAGAGATTTTTTTTAATTGTTTCCACAGTCTAAGTCAAAATTTCTTTTAAACTTCGAGGGTTCTGTGCAAGTATCAAGTAAAATTAGAACCACATTAGAACGTATTCCAGCTGCTTTGGGCATTGAGGGCCAGTGATTGTAAAACTAGATTTACATTCCAGTGTCAGAAAAATAGTGGTCCTGTGCCTTGGAGTGGGTTCAGGGTACTGTCTTGCTTTTAACTTTTTTTTTCATTTTCCACATTTAGTTGTTTAGAGAGAGCAAGGCATAACTTTCTGAAGCATACAACCTGAATAAAACATGTATGTTGGAGCACTTGATCCTGCCAGTTGTCCTCTAAAATCTGCCTTACACACAGCTTGTATTTTGTTCTTGGAAACTTGAACTATCCCTATGGTACAAGCTTCTGTCTTGGCTACTGTAAAGGCAGAACAAAGACAAGGGTGTCACAGCTGAACTTCTGCCTGGCGTAACCAAGTGTGTGTCCACTGACAGGCATCTATGAAGAACTTTGTTTTATGTTGCTTTTACTTGCGTTGGTAATGACTTCTTTTATGTCTTGTGAAGGAACTGACTGTTTAATAAATGAGTTGCTAAAGGCAATTTGCTTGCATAACTGTAAGTGCTTATTAGTAGGATCCTTAGGAAAACTTAAATGAATTACAAGGAACTGAATTGCTACTCTTATTTGTAAAAAGACTGGGGTATTTTTGGTGGCAAAGTTCAGTGTACAGTGTTTGATCATCTCTGTCTAATTCCCAGTTCCTGTTCAGAAACAGACAGTGCAGACAAGACTAAAGCTAGTTCCATTGAAAACACACTGATCCCTGTTTGTTTGGGTTTCTTCAGGAAGATGTTCAGCTTCCTTAGCAGAGAGATGAACTGAATGAATAGAACATTAATTACTCTTTTGTCTCCAGTTGTATACCAGATGAGGATTACTCTATATCAACAAGGCAGCATAGGCAGCCAAGCAAGATGGCAGTGATTTAGCATACAGTGCAAATGGTTCAAGATGTGAAATTTTTACGTACTTAGTGTCATGGTTCAAGCAAAGAAGTTCTGCTTCCTGGAAGGGCATTTCCTAAACGTGATTGCCTGAGAAATAGCATTAAGATTGTCTGTGTAGGGAACTGACTGGGAAAATACTTACATATAGAGTAGTGCAGTGAGCCAAATATTTTCAAGTCACCGAGAAGCTTTATGTTGACATCTAGTTCATGTGATTCTGAATTGGCCTATTCATTCAGGCTTGCAGAATGAAAACCTAAAGATAATAAATCCTGTTGGTATTTTTAGTATGCAGAGACCCTGGTTAGAGTGGAGCATTTCAAAGCCGTGGTTCTGTATTGCTAAAAGAAAAACATTTATTTGAACCAAAGGATGGAAGTGTAATGAAGATTGAGACACAGTCGAAGGGCATTTTGTCTGAACAGGAAACTGCACTTTGTAATTAGAGAGATTTGGGACGATAGAAAAAAAACCTATAAAAAGCTGAAACTAAATTCTTAAAGTGACATAAACGGTTCTTGCTGAGAATTCAGTCACAATAGGAAGGAGAATGAGAAACTGGAAATGGAAATAGAGAGTTCATGACGCATAATAGGAAAAATAAGAATAAAAAACCCGTCTAAGCCAAGAATTTGCAGCAGTGGAGGAAGAAAACTTGTAGGGGAAAATAGTATTTTGGAGTCAAGAGAATGAATGGAAAAAGTACAGTTTTTGAGAAAAAAAGACAAGAGTGGAAACAAACAACTACTTTAGAAAGACAGAAGTAGTTAGACAAAGCAGAATGCTCCACCAATTACTAAAAAGTTGACAAAATAATCCAAATCTGACACATTAACAACTTGGAATACATTTAAAGTTATAGAATCATAGAATCATAGAATAGTTAGGGTTGGAAAGGACCTTAAGATCATCTAGTTCCAACCCCCATGCCATGGGCAGGGACATCTCCCACTAAACCATGCCACCCAAGGCTATGTCCAACCTGGCCTTGAACACCATCAGCGATGGAGCTGAATCCTGCAAAAAAGGATTATTTTTATTTGTTATCACCTGATCATTTTTAAAGCAGGATTTTTAACAGGGAAAGGAGGTTTGAATCCTGCACAAACCTGGATGCGTGATGGGCCTGTATGGATAAAAGTAGTCCATTTTTTTATTCTATATCAATTGTCTTGCAAAACATTTTTTTATATATGTAAATAGAGTGAAACAGCATTTGCAATTAAGCAACTGTGGTTTATTACTGTAGTGAGATTGTGAGATGCGTACATGAATTAGCAAAGTAATTACGAATAGGTAAAATATAAAAAAGTTAGCAACTTGGGATTTAAAATTGCCATTTAACCTTTAACCAACTGAAGGAGATTTAAGGGATTTCAAATTTTGGTAAGTGAACCAGAAAAAAGAGAAGTGTGAGTTCCTCTACATCTCTGCATTGCTGTGTGATGAATGCTAGGATTGAAGGACAGTATTCTGCAGCAGATTCTGGTGTTCTTTTTTTTTGTTTGATTGTGGTTTGTTGTTTGTTTGTTCTTTTGTGGTTTTGAGTTTTTTTGTTTGGGGTTTTTTTTTTGTTTGCTTGTGGTTTTGCTTTTTGTTTTGTTTTGTTTTGTTTTGTTTTGTTTTTTAACTGATTAATTATTTTACATAAAATACCATTCCCTTTTAGAAGGAATTAGTGCTGAGACATAATGTTGTTCCACAAAATGCTTTCAAAGTTTCTTGTTCTTCTTTTGACTGCTTTAGATATAAGTTTTTGAGTTCTATCCAAGAGGTTTTTTCTGGTTTTACACTCTCTATTACCATTAAAAACATTGATATTTTATTATTAACTACAAGATGCACCTTACTTTTTGTTCAGAGCACCACACTGGAGGAAGAACTGCAGGTTTCCTTCTACTTCCTGTAAAGAAATGAGTTTTCCCTTTTAGCATAGTGGTGTTAAGGAACAGGGATACTGCCAGAGACATCAATCATAAAATCATTGAATAGTTTGGGTTAGAAGGGACCTTCAGAGCTCACCTAGTACAATCCCCCTACAATGACATGGTGCAATGGAACTCTACCAGGCCATTTCCCAAGATCAGATGGAGGCATTTGCTGAATGCTTTCTTTGGGCTGCAGTACAGAGTTCGACAATATTTTTCTCTCCTTCACCAAAGAGGGGACATGGTTGGCTTCCATTGTATTAAAATTCTAAAAAGAAAAAAAAAGCCTTCAGGACTATGCTACTTTATTTCTGAATATGCTCTTGGCTGAAGACTGATGATTTATTAGCTTGAGTGGAAGTAATTCACTTGGTGGATAAAGAACTGGCTGGATGGCCGCACGCGAAGAGTAGTGATCAGTGGCTCAATGTCCAGCTGGAGACCAGTAACAAGTGTTGTCCCTCAGTGATCAGTGCCTGGACTGGTCTTGGTCAACATCTTTTTCGGTGACATGGACAGTGGGATTGAGTGCACCCTCAGCAAGTTTGCCGATGACACCAAGCTCTGTGGTTTGGTTGATATACTGGAGGGAAGGCATGCCATCCAGAGGGACCTTGACACGCTTGTGAGGTGGGCTGATACTGACCTGATGAAGTTTAACCGTATGTCATGGGTTCAGCAGCAGCAGTCATTTTTCTCCTTCTTGGTAGCTGGTGCAGCGCTGTGTTTTTGATTTTGGG
>JARCZZ010029056.1:0-27196 GCA_030323915.1 Brotogeris chrysoptera | reverse complement strand
ATAGCATGAGACTCAGAAAGTCCTTGGCCAGACAAAACACTACCAAGCAGTAACTGAAAACACTGGTGTTATCAGCATTGTTCGCAGGCCCAAAATCAAAAACACAGCACTGCACCAGCTACCAAGAAGGAGAAAAATGACTGCTGCTGCTGAGCCGATGACAAAATGACAATAGGGATGACAAATGCAGTGTTTACCTCCTGTGTATTTGGTGTGGGGAGTGTGAAAATACTCAGGTTTTTGATGCAGATGTAAAATTTAATTTGCCTTTATCGGTCATTATTAAGAGGGTCATTATTTTGAAGACTTGTGCAGAATTCAAAGAGCAGGAATAAAGGTATCTAAAGGAATAATCCATGGTAAAATCACAATGTGTCTTCAGATGGATATGTAAATTAAGTTAGAACATGTGATTTCTTTTTGAGTGCCTGATTTTGTACCTCAATACTATTATTTCAACATCTGTTAATGTAAGTGAAATACTGGCATGACAAATTCCATAAGTTTTTTTAATTTTTAAAGCAAAAAAGGTTTTTATTCAAGAAAAGGCTGTAGCCCAGTACTTTTAAGTGACCATGCAAAAGTGAGTGCAAGGAACAAATAAGAAATTTGTTTCAGCAGCAGTTTCAAGAAGACAAAACCCTACATTTAGAATTTTAGTGTTCTTCAAAAATGAAAGGTATTCTTGATATTTTTTTTTAAGTCCATAGGTGTTTTGACAAATGGAATGGAATTCTGCTGCCAGTTACAGACAGTGATGCTTAGTAACATTTTTGTCATTTTCACCACAGATTTGGGCAGAAAAAGGAAGGAAAAAACACTGACATTGCTTTTAATTTCTTACCATGTTTCAGGACTGCATGTTACACAGGCGTCTTGCTCATGATCTGAAAGTGTTCGTAGAGAAATACGGGTTTGATGTACTTGTCATTTTGGCCAACTGTTTGTCAGATGAGAAGCAAACAAAACGACAAATAGCAGTATACGCTGAAAACTTAGAGCTAAGCAATCAAGTAAGTACCTGGAAAAAGAATCAAATAACGTCTTTCCTGAAAAAATGTTTGTTTAAAGTAGTATATACCTAAGTGTTGAGTATTTAAGTAGGGTGAAAAAGTAGCAGCAGTTGGTTGGCAGCTAAGTAGCTATTTGAAATGGCTGCATTATTTATATGATACAAACTGAAAATTGTGATATTTATGATTGTTTCAAACCAGGCTAATAGAAAAGTGTATGGTTACAAGAAATACGGAAAGAGACAAGGTTTGGTTCTTTTTTTTTTTTTACTAATTTTGGCTTAGTTTTGTATTGTGATCTACATAAATGAGTCTTTGGCAGTGAGGGACAAGTGAAAAAATGTAAATGGTAATAAGCAGAACTTATCTATATGTACGTTATTGCCAAAGAATTTAAGCTCTGAAATGAAACCAAATTATTAGCAGGGTGTTCATTGATCCAAAGCCAGCGGCTGTCCATTTTATTAATGGTTTTGTCACCAAATGGAAGAAATTATCTCAGTGGCAACTTTTTGAACCATTTTCTCAGTCTTAATGACTTCTAATTTCAGGGCAGGTGGCTAGATGACTATTGCTTTCACGGTGAATATTAATTTATTTATTTTATAATACTATAATACTATAATACATTCTCAAAATACCTTTCTTATGTACCTTTACGTATTTTACTCAGATTTCTTAAGGCAACAACTAAACATTTATTTGGATTTCCTTTTGCTAATGAAAAGTGAACTTGAAAGTCAAATGGTGTAATATCAAGTAAATATTCTGACCAATTATATAATACATATTTTGTGTTGATCTCATATTTAAATACTTTATCTATTTAGTGATCATAACAAGGCTGTTACAGTGAAATGGCCAAGGAATAGATTAATAGGAATAGATAGGTATGGCTGTGTTACACAGTGAAGTAGTCAATATGTGCCCTTATGCCCGTAATTGCAATGGCTTTTGAAACATCCTGTTTTTCAACAGATCTGCTGTGAATTAGAAGAATGTCAGAATCCTTGTTTGGAGCTGGATCCTCTAGAATGTGGATGTGACCAAATTGTCATTTATCATCAAGAAAATTCTTTGGTGACTTGTGATCAAGTTTTTCTTCTAGTTAAGGAAGTCATAAATAGAAGACAATCAGAAATGGTATCAAACAGCAGAACTTCTTCTACTGAAGCTGTTGCTGGAAGTGCTCCACTTTCACAGGGATCTTCTGGTATTATGGAGCTATATGGCTCTGATATAGAACCGCAGCCCAGTTCTGCCAATTTTATAGAAAATTCTCAAGATCTAAATGGATCCATGCAAGCCCACATTGACATTAATGTAGACCTTGTGAGTCCGGACAGTGGATTGGCTACCATTAGAAGCAGCCGGTCTTCGAAGGAGAGTTCTGTTTTCCTTAGTGATGATAGCCCTGTTGCAGAAGGTGCTGCTTCCCATCACAGTCTTCTGCCTGGCTTTGATTCCTATAGCCCTATTCCTGAAGGTGTAATAGCTGAAGAACAAAGCCCTCAATCTAGAAGCAATAGTGATAACTTTGATCTTTTCAATTTTGATCTAGCACCTGTGGTTACAGCTCCATCTGAGTCTTCTCGTTCTGTTGATTGTTCCCCAGCAGATGACTATTTCCTTAATAGTGATTCCTCAGAAGGACAACAACTTGCTGTGCAGAAAAAACTTGGTGAGGCAAACTTGCTGGAAAGTGTTACAGCAAATTATTCAACTGACTTACTTATGACAACAAATGAAGAAGACAATTTAGCTGAATTTGATGAAAATCCAGGAGAAATATATGCAAAAGCTTCAGGTTTGATTGATTTAACTGAAGGTGATTCCAATTCACCAGAAATTTTGAAATCTGCTGATTCAAGAATTCCACCAACGCCTATGAACAGTCTTGTGGAGACTTCACCATTAGATAATGGACAGCCTTTATTTTTCCCACAGGATGTCATTAAAAAAATTAATGAAATAGATGGCACAAATTATTCTCCGTCTCGTGTTAGATGTGGGAGCTGGTGGGATGGCTTTGATCTGGAGTCCAGAAATGCTGATACCTGGAGTTCGAGTGAGCAGGAATCTGTATTTCAGAGCCCTGTCTTATGGAAAGATTGTAAAGAAAGTCCCTCACTACGAGAACATATTGATAGAAGAGCCTCAGATTCTGTATTCCTCCAAAAACAGCCAAAGCAAATGAGAGCAGGACTGTGGGATAATAATTTTAAGCAAGATAATTGGAACGATGAGGTGCAACCGAAAAATACTGAACATTCACGTTTGCAAGCTGCATCTTTAGAGGAGACAAAGCAAGAACCAGAGAGCTTTACCTACCAATGGAAGGTCAGTCAGCCAACACCTGTGATGTCAGATGCATGGTGTTGTGGTGAAGGGAAAAGTAGTCAGCTAGCTGGAGACTCTTACAAAGTCTGGACTAAGTTTGATGCAGGAGGTATTGCTAGAGCCTCAAAAAACATATGGAACATGCCCAAAATAGATGGAGAAAAAAAACCAGCGAATATTCCTGAGGAATGGGCCCTATCAAAAACTAGTTTATCAGATTCTTCAGAAATCACAGTGGACAATGAAACTGAAAATCCATCTATCCAGATATCACCAGAAGCCTGGGATAAAGAAAGATATTATTCAGTAGAAGAATATGGAAAACCTGAAAATACAAATTCTGTTTTCAACAATCTGCAAAATAATTCCAAGCTGCAAACAGTGGAAAAAGCTGAATTTGGTAATCCTAAATATAGACCAAAACAATTTGAAAATATAGACACATGGAATATGTATGATAAAAACTTCAGGAAGGAAGTAAGAGGAGTGGTAGTGCCATGGCAGGATAACTTCTTGTATAAACACTCAGATCTTAGTTCATCAAACATAGGTGAAGATTTAGCTGTTTCTCCACCAGACACCAATTACTCAATGTCTGATTCATATGTATCACCTACATATGTGGAAGATGAAAGACAAAATGAGGACAAAGATTTTAACAAAGAAACAGTTATTGATAAATTGGTAAGCCCAAATTTGGCTGAGCCAGAAGTGCTTGAGAAAGAAAACAAGGGACCATTATCTCCCAGGAACATGTCTTTTTCAAGTGCTGAAAACACAGACATCTTGGACACTCCCCTAAACAATATCACACAGTTACGAGAACAAAATTCTGAAATTGCTGCTCTTTCTGCCTCTGCTGAATCTTTTCTTAATTCAGAACAAATAGCTAATCAGTGTTTTTCAGCTGATATACACAACAATGAAAATAATTTTTCTGTATCAGAAAACAGAAGAAGAACACTGGTATACAACCAGACAGTGAATGACTTATCACCACCACAGAATGAATTAAATACTGGACAGAATGCAGCTGAAAATGTAGAAAGAGTGAGCAGTGTTCCTGTAGAAGACACAGACACATCTACACCCACTTCAGATACTGGGAATGGGTTGGATCTGAAAATATGTGACATAGGAAGTGAGATACTTAGTAAAAAGGCAGAACAGAATTCTGCTAATGTTGATGAAAAGCTGGACAGTCAGGATTCAGTGCAGCAGCTGGACTCATGGAGCTTACAGAGAGAGCAGGGTTGTGAGGAAGACTGGGACAATGCCATTTTCATCTCTCAGAAAGGAAAGGAGGAATGTAAGAGTACAGATGAGACAAATGGACAGCAAATTATTAGCAACGTTTGTCATAAACCAGTGCAGGAGGACAGTGAATCTTCTTGTAATGCAGACTTGGAAGAAAACAGGTCAACATCTGAAGTTCCCAGCTCCCCAGAAAAAGTGAGGAATAGTATTAGTTTGGAAGTGTTAGTCACAGAAAATGAGTTATTTTCCAATCAAAGCAATTCAGATAGTCAGGAAGAAAGGAAAGACTTGTTGCACAATAATGTAGAATCTTCCTCAAATGTTTCTGAGGAAGGCAGACGGTATGAAACTTTTGATGATCCCAGAGCAGAAATTTATGATTATAGTGAAGCATCACAGATGCTTACTGAGAAAGCAGAAAAGGAGACTACAATGATAGAAGATATAACAAGTCCGGAGATGGAAAATATCTCTGAAAGTTCTGATAAGGGTAGTGATAATCTTGAAAATTATTCTTCTAAAATGCCTGGAAGCTCAGGCATCTTGAATGACTCTGGAGAGAGTGACAATTGCCAGGTTACTTCACTTCCTTTGATGAATGGACCACAAGAAGCACGGGGAGAAGTGAAAGATGGATTACATGAAGTGGTTCCTAACCGTACTGAGGTAGTATCTTTCAAAAATAGCTCAAAACTGAATAGGACTCATGAAAAGTCTTTCATAGGTGATTCTAAGAAATGCCCTTCATCTGGATATGTCAGTGTTCCTGACATTACAGATATCTCTTTGGTGGAACATTTATTTTCACGTGAAATAGATTCTGGGAAAAATGAAAACTCTGAAGATTTAGAATTTGCCAGTAGTCTTTGTGGAGAGCCTTGTGTAATGCTTAATGACAGTTGTCTCCAAACTGCTTGGAATTCACAGCCATGTGAAGATTTGAAATCTCCTGGAATAAGTCCTGAGGCAAGTGAAGCTCTTGAAATGGCAAACAGCACAAGTAGCCTTTCAAAGGATATACAGATCAAAAGTTATTTGGAAGAAGAGAATGTGTGGAGTGATTCAGTAAATGATTATGCACACTCAAGTGGAACAAGTCCTGATTTAAGTGATGCATCTGTGAATGTGTGGGGAGACCTTCTAGTTCCCAGTCTTCACAAAGGAAGTAGGGGTAAGTGGGATATCAAAAATAACAAAAATCTTGAAGATGCTTCTAAAACGAATGAATTTGTCAATGAATGTGAAGAAGAACATGAAACAAGCACTGAGCAGAACAAAATTCCTAAAAGCTTACATTTTTGGAATGCCCATGTAGATGATGATACTGTATCTTCTTTATCAAGTCCTGACATAAATGAGGATTCAGAGACTTCAGAGGCATGTCCAGAAGTGAGTCATGAAGATTCCATATATGAAAACAAACACTACAAAGCATCTGAAATTAGAGATGATTATGCTCCCCCCAATGGAACAAGTTGTGAAGCAAATGACGACAATACAGATGCAAAAACTAAAGTGGGAGAGGAGGTTCAGGTAGGCATCTTCAATGAAAGTCCTGAAAAAATTAAAGCTAGGAAAGTATTGCAGGAAGACTTGACTCCTGAATATTTAGGTGACCGGGAAAAACTTCAGGAAAAAGATCAAGTGAATATTTTCAATGAGAAAACAGGTAGAGGAGAAGACTCGTATTTATATCAAGTGAGTAATGATACTACACTGACTTTCACTCTTTGTGATATGGAAGAGTATTCAAAAGCTGTAGATATGCAGAATATGTCACTGGAAACTGATTTAAGAACTAATCCGAGATCCACAGTAGAAACATTTCGTTTTGCAGATGACAGTTCGGAATGGTGGAATTCACAACCTGGTAAAGAAAAGCAATTGGAAGATCAGTGTTCCATTTCAAGGCACACTGCAACAAACCAGTTAGTATATGGTAAGAACCCCTGGGGATCACCTTTACAAGATGAAGAAGTAGCAGAAGAATATTTCACTATTGCAAGTAATGATGGAAATCAGCCTCCCCCTCTACACTGTGATGAAAAAGAAAATGAAAGTCTAGTACAACCTGTGAATATTCCTGATAGTCAGATAAATCAAGACACTGTGCAGTTCAGACAATTTGGTCCTTTTGTACTGGTTAAAGAGGAACAGGGCTTAAAAGAGCTGTTGTTTATTACAGGTGAGGAAAATCAGCTGACTCCACAGAATCCTTTTTCAGATGAGGAAAGAGGTATGCCAGATATGTCAGTGCAAGAAACCACTGTACTGGATCTACCAGAAGACTGTGAAGGAAATGCAAGTTTCATTCCTCAAGAACAACAAGAGGACACCTATGAAAAATTAGAAGTGCACAACTTTCTGTCAGGTCCTTTCACTGTAGAAGACTTATCGTATGAAATGACAGAGAAGTCAAGTCCAGGGTGGAATATATTAGGTCCCCAAACAGCCCTTATCCCAGATATTTTACAGGATAGCACGCAAGAAAGTAGTCAGCCGTTTTCAGTGGAACCTGACCTGTGGACTAACGCTGAGCAGATTGTCACTTTGAAATCAGATGGTGAAAATCCAGATATATTAAGTCATTGTGACCAAGACAATAGTTCAGAGGCATCAAGCAGTCCTGATGTGTGCCAGGAGTATGAAGCGAAGCATGCCTCTATCCCATCTTCTCAGATTGGGGTGGAGACAGAAGACAAAGCTAGCCTGCCAATTCACGCATCGTCAGATATTATTAAAGAGGCAGATTATGATACAAAGTGTCAGTTAGTAACGCAGAAAATAGAGACACAGGTTGAAAATCATAGCCCCCAGGACAATGAACAGGGAAAGACGGATGAATTCTATCAGCCTATCTCTTCTAATACTCAGGAGCCTTCTGAGTTTGCAACTTCGGAGGAATGTGATCTAGAAAGTAAACTTGTTACTGACCCAACTGAGTCAGCTGAAATTAGCAATGAAGTTTTAAAAGTGAGGTCCTTAGATCTGCAAGATGTGTTCCATGAAAGTTTTCCTCCTGCAAGCCATCAAGGAGCACCAGCTGATACAGCTCAAATAGCAACCTCTCAAATGCATTTGGTTCCCATGGATTTCACTCTACCTGAAAGGGCAGAACAAAGCATAAAAGAGGTTAGTACCTTGACCGAAGTTGGAAAACATTCTAATACTGACTGCCCAGCAATAACTGGTGATGAGCTAGGCATGTCAGAAGAATGTGTGGATGAATCTGAGATAAGTGTGGACCATAACATCAGGAACACATCAGCGACTGTTGTCATGGCAAGCACATGTTCTGGAATGAACACACTGGCAGCAGCAGGTAGTGAAGCAGCAGAAGGGGAACCGAAGGATAAACAGGTATTCTTTCCCAAATCCCTTCTGCCTGGTGGTAATGAAGACCATGAATCTGATTCAGATAATCAACTGTTTGATGATGTAGCAAAAGAATCTGAAGATGCAATTGGAAATGATGTTCCTGTGTTTAAGGAAATGCCCAGTGGCCAGTCACTAGTGGTGTGTACCACACCATCCTACGTATCTTATGATGCTGAGCCCTCTGGCAGCAGAAAGTGTGCAAAGGATGAGGTCTTGGTACAGCAACCATTGTGTGACAGTGCTTCTTTTGAAAAACCTTTACCATTGCCAGCTCCTTCAGAAGGTGCAGAAGGTATCCTAATGACCAAAGGCAGCAACATTAAAGATCAGGTGTCTGAAACACTCACAGAGCGCCTTCAGGAAAATCACATATCTTCACTCTCTGAGTCTGAAGTAAATCCAGGAGCTTCTGAGATTTCAATAGAAAAATCTGAAGCAGAAACAACAGATCTCGACTTACCGCCAGGTGGAGATAAAAGATTACCTGATGGTAAGAAAACATGCTTTCCAGAGCCAGTTCTTAGGACAAAGAAAAAATGAAATGTCTGGAGTATTACTGCTGAATGATTCGGCTTTAAGCAAAGTTCTAAGTTCGTGTGTCTCCCTGGTGTACAAAACCCGTGCTTTGGGAAGACCTCTAGCGTCACCTTTCCAGACACATCTAAAGCTTTTAAGCACTGAAGTAGGAACATTATTTCTGTTGTTTATACAGAGCCTAGCATATGGAACACAGAATTGTTTGTCCCTTAGAAATCATTGCAGTGTTAATGTATAATCTTTAACAATAATGATGATGATGGTGTTATAAAATTCAAGTACACATTAACAGAGCGAATAAAACTGAGAAGAGTTTTATCTCACTGTACTGATTTAAAGAAATCATGCTGACTAAAATAGTAATTCAAAAATTAAAAGCAGTTTCTGTTTGCCTGTTCTTTTAGAAGCTGGCACTGACTCCCTGCTTTGGAGGGAGCACATGCTGAGGAATTCCTCTGGGAACCCTGACCTGAAAAGTACAGAGGATAAGGAAGACCTGAAGGTGCACCAGGATCCAACTTCACTGGAGATGGATTACATACTCGTTACTGAGGAAGAAAGTACACCTTCAACAAAGGATATCTTTGAAAGAAATAAAAGTGATTTTGCATTTCAAGAAGCTAATGTAGCTGAACAAACAGAAACTCATGGCTTTGCACCAGGTTACTTGGATACCTTTCAGCCAATCTCCATTACAAATGAAAGGGAAGATCACTTTGTTTGTGGGACTGAATGGGACTCTGTTCTCTCAGAAGAGAAAAGTTCTTCTGTTGTGCCTCAAAAACTGGATGATGAAAGGAGATCACAGGAAAGCTGTGGGCTAGATGAGGGCTGGATTATACTGGAACAAAATGAAGTCAGTGGCATATTGCCTGAAGAAATTTCTTCTGAGCCAAAATCAGAGATGCCAAAATCAGGGTCCGAATATTCTGGTGAAGAGATGGCAGCTGTTGTAGCACAGGAATTGATACTTGACACTTGTGCAGAATTTCTGGTCGAAAGCCCTCTTCAGGAGTCTTCTGAACATGAGAGCTGTTCTCCTAGAAATAGCCTGACTACTGAGGATGAGAGTTCGGGCATTGCAGGAACACATGTGCTGCAGGTGGTTGGTGGTGATGGTGAATGGGAATCAAATTCTCAACAGAGACTTGGAAATAACATAGCAATAGAACAAGAAATGAAGGAGGAAATGGTGCTTCTTGACAGTGAAAGAGAGCTGAGTCAAAAATCAGGGTAAGGAAAAAACAACCTGCTTTCTTTCAAGAGTCTTCTGAATTACGTTATGAATAGATGCCAGAATTTTTAAGTCTGAAGTATTAATTATATTTACATGATTTAAGTATGACTATATGCCTCACTTGTGAGAACAGTCTTTGTTCTTGGTTGCTCAATATGAGCCAAATTAGGATTGTTTTGCAATGCAGTAAGCTTGTAAGGCAATTTCCTTGCAGGAGTAAATCTGTCTTCCTTCTATGAAGTCCCACAGACTTAATAGTCTACCTTTAAATCTGAAACAGATGTGTCCAGTGATTCGGAGAAATCTCCTGTAACTTGCCAACAAAATTTTAAGTTGACAAGCAGGTGTTCTATATTGCGGCACCAAGAGACATGGGGGATCACTCCCCTAAGCGTGTCTCCCCCGAGCATCAACCAGACTGTGATTATATTGTCGTGAAACATACATATTCATTAGATTACCTACTTTACACCACACTTTTAGAGAATGCCTCCTGTATGCACACTAAAATGTGGTAATGCACTTTCGGACCCCTGGTGGTTATTTCTTCATCACTTTGTTTTAGGATCATTGTCATATCAGTAACCACCAGGCGGTTCTGGTAAAGCTTATTTTAGTAATTTCCTTTTCTCTATATTTGCTAAAAAAGCCTAACATCCTTGAGGTTACGCATTTACAACCCTATTCTTTGATCAGCCCCATTCTTCACCAGGGAATGCAGGCCAAAGCCAGGTAGTTGGTGGTATTGCCAGACCAGATGCAATGCTAGTGATGAGGTTTTGGAGGGATCAAATTGAAGTGCTATCTCTGCCTAATGCAAAACTGCTGGGAAGAAAGATAAAAGGATGTTAAGGCTCAGAGACAGAAAAAGCTGCTGCTTATAGAGGGAAGAAGAGGTTGATGGAAAATAATGGTCTTTGTGGTTATTTCCAAGCTGTAGCCAGGTCAGAGCAGCATTTCTGGCTTTTTGGACTGGACTGGCAGTGGTCGCAGTTTGTATATGTTTACACCTGCCTTTGGGTGGAAGTGCAGTCTCTGTGCTTATAGCATTACTGCTGCCTGCTGCCTCTGTGCTATCACAAGATGGAGATAGAGACGACCCTCTTGCCTCCATTTACTGTAGTGTTCTGGAGAGGGTGCATCTGTTGTTGATTCCTTTCCTTTTACAACCTGGAGGGTCTAACTGCAACATTGAACTTCTGGGGTCACCTCAGAGATACAAGTGTGGAAGTATGGCCTCTTGTATCCCTGGCATCTGCAACCGACACATTAAAGTTTTACAGAGAGGAACCTGGAATAGTGTTTGTACAGTGAAATTCTCATGAGCATTAAAAGAAACTTCCCAGCACAAATGAAACTAGCAGGTATAACTGCTTTGTACTTGCTACTCTTTTTGAACTGCACTTACCCAAAAGAACATATATGGTATGAAACATGCGGAAACATACTGTTTTTGTGAAATACAAGATTGATTTTGATTTTTCAAGTTTCTCTCAAGTATTTGTCAGTTCAGCGTAGAATATATGTTGCATTCACAGCTTCTATTAATAGGCTTGGAATTTATTTTAGACTTTATTTTTTAATTTGAATTTGAAAATTTTGCAATTTTAGCATTAGGCTTTTTTCCCCTTAAAGGTAGCATGTTTGTGTATGATAGTATACCCTGATCACAGCATGTACAATTAATCTGTGATAGAAAAAACCACAGCTTTTTGCTACCCTCTTCCCACCCCAAACAGTTCACATTTATTAAGATTTAAGGAGTGAATAGTTCAGTAGCTGTGATGACAGCTAATATGTTAAAATGCCTCCTCTCTAAACATTTTCACACATTTTACAGAGTGTGTTGTTACCACAAGGTCAGACATTGTTATAGCTGAGCTTTTTTTAATATATGGGAAGTGCTGTCTTAAGCCTAAAAAGAAACCCCAGTCTCAGAAATTCTGAAATATGATGTTACCTTCAGGCTTAAGCTGAAGAACCTGTATAGGACTTCAGGTTTTCTTGACAGACAAGATTTAAAGTAGTCTACAGAACATACTTTGCCCTCACGCACTTCTGCCTGAAATTGCTTCAGTCTAACTAGACAGACAGTGCTGAGAAGAATAGAGATGGCTGTTTCAGTAGGGCAGTGACAACTTTTATTGATGCAGGTTAACATTTACTGCCCTCAAGAAAGAGGCAAATCTTCAGAAGGCTTAGCAGAAGACAAGTGTTCTCCAGTTCTGTGCAGTCTGAAGTAAATAAAATGATGAGTGCTTGACCTTCAAATTACCAAAAATAGAGCTGGTTGGCACATTTATGTTGCAGCAATCCTCCAAGCTTCTGATTTCCATTCCAGAGGGAAAAGCAGAAATTTTGAAATTTTCCACTAAAGAGAAATCTGGCAAAAGCAAAACAAGTAAAATACCCAAACAGTTGTTTTGTGTCCACATCATTGTGTGGAAGTGTGGCTTGGGATCTGCAGATCTAGGAACACTAGGCATCCTTTGACTTTGAGGTGGTTTGCTTGTTAGCACTAGTCATCTTCCACCATTCTTTCTGTAGGGTATCACTTGGAGTTCAAACCCAACTAATTTCAAAGATTTTTTCTTTTTCACAAACCAGTCATTTCTAGTGAAAAAAATTTAATCAAAACCCACTATCACCTGTTGTCATAATAAATAGTGAATGGAATGGGAAAGTGGAAGGGCTGTTTAGAGGTGCTGGCTAGTTGCAGGCTTGCAAATCTGACATAAACAAATGAGCTTTCAACTCCTCTGTCTCCCATAAAGCATTTAAATTAAAAGCAGCCAGATGCTGACCCTGCTTAAGTCACACTGATTAATTACATGCAGGCAACAACCTAGGGTTTGACTTGCCATGCCTGTGTGCCCATGATGTTCTTCTTACCAAGGAAAAGAAAATTAGTCTAAGTATCTGATTTAAAATTATTTGTTTAATTTTATAATCAGCTCAATGGAGTTGGGATAGCTTTGAAGCAACAAGATTCCTTGTTAGATAGCTCAAGAAAATAAGCTGATTTTTGAATTTACACAGGCACTAGAAAAATTGTTCCTTTGGCCATAGATTTATAGGGGGTTTTAGCATCTTATTACTACAAATTGTTAGATCAACTATGAGAACTCTGCTGTTCTTCGGGAATTTCTGTGATACCCAGGACAGTGTCCAAACTAAAAACTTGAATCTTGCACACAGTAGTAGATCATGTTGGTGTTTCAAATGTAGTACATTTGTTATTCTTAGAGGTTAGTATGTTCTCTCAGAATGATTCCCACATTAAGGTCCAAAACTGGACCATGTTAATGTAAGAGTGTTTTCAGAGAAAACTTAAATGCATGATGGAATGTGGTTCATGCTGCAAGGAAAGGATACAGTAGCTCTTGGTATAGGATATATATATGTGATGACAATAGCTTCCACTGTAGGCTTTTTTCTTATCTGACTCAGAAGTTGTCCAATTTGGCTTTTCAGTGGATAGCAGTGGCTATTTGTGTCCTTAACCCTAGTAATTCTGAAGCCCAGAGAAGTAAAGAAAACCAAGGAATTTATTCAGCATCTGCATTAACACTTATTTATGGAAGCATGGAACCAGTAAAATCTACTTTGCAATGGGTTCATGTTTCATTGTTAGACTTTTTTCTTGATAAGTTGTAAAATAAAACTAAGTTTTTTCCAGCATTAATGTTACTAAAAATATTGTTCTTGTATGAGGATTTCCTGTCTAATAGAGATTACACTTAAGCTGCTGTTTCCCTGTTTCACCTGTGCTTCATATCTGATGTTCGATAAAATTCTTGGTTTATCGAACTATTGTAAAGGTTATGCCTTTGGTTAGTGGCTTCAGACTTTTTAGGGGGTACCAGAGACACATGCAGATGTCCCTCTGCATGCCCACAGCATGAGCACAAAAACCTTGATCTCTTTGAAGTCAAAGCAAATGCACAAAATAATATTATGTTAGAAAGAATAAATCACAGGAATAATTATTTCTAGATTATATGTCAATTTCATTAAACCTCTTACATAAACAGCTGAAGAAACAGCAACTGTTATATAGAAGTATGTAATTAGAAATGCTTTCTAACAGACTTCATTGACAGTTTTAAAAACATAAGTTCCTTCTTCAGATATACTTCAGTGTACAGCTTTTAAATCTGAAATTAATTCTCTTTCTTGGCCAAGAAAGTTTAAAACAACTTGATACATCAGAACTGTCATCGGGTGGGAGGTGAGCACATAAACATTGGTGTCATCATGTAAGAGAAGAAATTAAGGCTTTTCTCTAGTTGCCATAGAGCTTCTGGATGGCTTGACCATGCTAGTCACCAGGCTCTGAGTCCACCAGAGATTTGTATCTTCGAAGTAGGCTTTGGAAGAACTGAACCATGGTCTAAGTAACTACTCAGCTCTCAGAAGTGTCCTTCTGCCTGAATTCCTGTATTTCTGAAGGGCCATAATTTTGACTCAGGAAAGCCAATTGTATGCTGGGCTGCATCAAAAGGAGCATAAGCAGCAGGTTGAGGGAGGTGACCCTGCCCCTCTATTCCACTCTGGTGAAACCCCACCTGCAGTCCAGTTCTGGAGCCCCCACTGTAAGAAGGATGTGAATCTGCTCAACGAGTCCATAGGAAGGCCCTGAAGATGGTCAGAGGTCTGGAGCACCTCTCCTCTTAAGACAGGCTGAGAGAGTTGGGCTTGTTCAGCCTGGAGAAGAGAAGACTCCAGGGAGACCTCATAGCAGCCTTCTGTTACCTAAAGAGGGCCTACAAGAAATCTGAAGAGGGACTTTTCACAAGAGTATGTAGGGATAGGACAAGGGGGAATGGCTTTAAACTGAGAGGGTGGATTTAGATTAGATATTAGGAATCAGTTCTTTGCAGGGATGCGATGAGAAACTGGCACAAGTTGCCTAGAGAACCTGTGGCTGCCCCATCTCTGGAGGTATTCAAGGACAGTCTGGACAAAGCTTTGTGAAACCTGGTCTAGTAGAAGGTGTCCCTAGGCGTACCAGACCTAGGTGGCAGAGGATTGGAACTAGATGATCACTAAGGTCCCTTACAACTCAAACCATTCCATGATTCTGTTATTCTGTCATCTCTGAAGAATAAAGAAATTCATAATTGTATTCAAACAGATGATGGGGACATCCCCATCAATGGACAGGTGAATCAGTAGTCTGAAGTTTATGGAGTCATTTACTCAGTGACTGTCTTCTAACCCCCTTCTGAATCTACAATTTATTCACATGTCCCTTGTTTAGGAAAAAAAATTAGTTCATGCTTGCATGCTCTATGGAAGTAGGCTCCTTTGGTAGTTTAATTATGGTCAGTAACGGATGCAGTTTGCATTATTTTCTGCCCTTATCCAGTAAGTGACTGTCACTTTATCTAAGAAATTGACTGGTTTGTAGAAGAGGGAATTAAAGTTACGAAATACAAAGCATAAACAAAAATTAGAATGAAGAGGTGGATTAAAATCTTCATATCTGCTGATCACTGTCCTCTTCATCCCAATGTCAAACATAACAGCTCTCCAAGGCTGTTCAGGTCAGTTTTAAAAAAGCCTGTGGCTGGTAAAGTTCTCCACTGTTCTATATTTGTTCTGCGACAAATCACAACAGCAGAAAAAGAAGAAAAGTATGAGCGTGCTTGCTACCATTAAAACTCTGATGAAAAGATACAAACCTGTTTGAGTGATTTGCAAACAACAGAAGTAATAAACCCTAGAGGTTTCTTTGTCCTCATAAAGAAGGACAAAGAGATTTGGTAGGATATTATTCATGTCAGTCTTGCCAGAAAGAAAACAGCTTTTTATACACCTTTCTGTATGTGAAGAGCGGAGGGTGATTACATTTAAAAAGGAAAAATTCGTGGAGCACTTTATGAATGTTGGGTACGCAGCATAACATACTTTGTTGCTGCTGCTCTGACTGGAGATGTTCAGCAGTAAAATTTATGAAGACTAGAGGTCGTTTTCCTGCTGATAGAAGCCGTCCTGTCTTACAGAGATGTATGGAGCTCAGTGGTGATGCAGTGGTTAGGAGGCAGAGGGAGAACACTCCAGATGACTATGCTAGCTTTTACCTACCAGCACACTCCTCAGGGTGTGTTAATAGTTGTGTATACCAGATCATTCTTGATGTAACCTTTGCTGTAGGGACAGATTATCATTTCCTTAGTAGTAAGAGTTAGAAAAATCTGAGGTGTGTTTTCAACCCAGCTGATAACTCAGTACCGTGCAGCCACCTGGTCGTCCCTCACTCCCTGATCCTGGGATGGGGTAGAGAATTGAAAGAATGTAAAAGCTGCGGGTTGAGATAAGAACAGTTTAATAACTAAAATAAAGTACAATATACTGATAATAGAAAAAAACCCAACAATAACAATGATGATAATAGGAAACAACAAGAGAAGAAATCCTTGATCAGGGTGTGTGCTACTTGGCAACAACTAAAATATCGGTGTGTTATCAGCGTTGTTCTCAGACTAAAGATGAAACACAGCACTGCACCAGCCACTAAGAAGAAGACTCTTGCAGCTGAAACCAGGATATGAGGGAAATCCTATAAAGTTAAGTATTGACCAGACGATTAAGAAATAGTGGAAGCAGTATAGATAAGGACGGTGATGTTTGGAAGGTTTTGGGGAGAGCTTGGAAAACTAGTGGCAAAACTGAATGGAAGACAATTTGCTTTGAACAGCTGCCTTCTTTATTCAACCTGCTAGAATAAGGCTTCTACAAAGAGATCTTCATTTCCCTTTCTGATAGCATGTTCTCAAAGAAGGAGATAGCAGTCTTCTCTGCTCACTTGTATGGTGACTTTTTGGAAAAGATAGTTCTTCCACTGTTTCTGTTCAGAGCCTCTCTCTGTGATTATTGTTGTACCACTGGCTATTAAAGTTGCCCAACACTCTTAGAATTCCAGTAAATTTTTAATAAAGAAGTCTGTTTTCATCACATTGCCTGGTTGACAGTGAATAAAGGTAACTAAAAATGTGACTATTTCAAGATTAATAAGAATTAAGAGACTACTCTGCAATGCCTGGGATTTAGCCAGATACGCATCATGTATTGCAAAGCCATTAATGATTGAAGTCAAGTATCAGTGACCAATAGTGAACTGAAATACTGACAGAATGGAGCCAGGGAAAAAATTCATTACTCCAGTGGACCAAGTGTTTCACCCAGTATTTTCTCAAAATGTCTGTTCTATTACCCTAAAGCTAGAATAAGGCAATGAATTAGGGAGCCCAGGTTTGCTTTTTGCTTTAACAGGCAAAGCAGACTGCTATATATGGGAAGCCTAAGGTGTTGAAAATCTGTTAAAAGTTTAAGAGGCCACATTCTGCAAAGTAACCTTTACTTCCCTTTGGAAGCCTCTGTTTCTCTTTTTCCTTGCAAATACGTGGGGCTATCCTCTTTCACTCATGTCAAGATTGTTTATTAATTGGCAATTCCAGGCACTCTTGGAGACCATGCTTCATGAAAACATGAAGGCATGCTGCTTCAGTGGTGCTTTTAGCTCCTGCTGAACTACAAGGTTATGGGCTTGAAATTAAAACTAAACTCAGGTCTTCCACTTGGCAGCACAAAGCATGACAAGTGATGAAACAAGGAGCATGCTTTAAAAGTTAAAAACAAACATGTGAGGGAAAGAACAACAACAGAGAAGATTGCTTGTAGGAAAGTCCATGTAAATAAAAGTTAAGGCCTTGAAATGAAAGCAAAAAAGTAAATTGAAACAAAATGTTTAGATTGGTGTGAGCAAGAACTCTTTAAATTGCTGGCTCAGGACTTGAGATTTCAGTGTTCATCTGAGTATAGGATGGGAAACTATATGATTAATGTCTTTTACATTATTACAGATATTATTATCATTATGGTAATATACATAATGTATTAAAAATCTCTGCGTTATATATGAGCCTTTACAAAAATATTGCTTCTGTGAAAACAGAAGAATCCCTCAGACAGATTCAGAGCAGGGAGTTTTTCAACAATATTCCTGTAAATTCATGAAAACTTTTTTATTTTTTTAGATTTTGTAATAATCTATTTTAATGTCAGTGAATCTCAGTCCTAACCATTTTTATTCATGGAAGTAACAACATACGCATTTCCTGCATGAACTTCAGTAGCACCATTTCTTGCCTTCTACTTGATTTGGCTGTGCAGTCATGGCTACCATCTTTTTTATCAGTTTTGGGGTCGTACAGTATTTTCCATCACCATCTGGAGGTTGAAAATTAATTAAAACTAAATAACCAGTTTTCCATTGCAGAGCCAGCTGTTAAACAATAGCAGCAGCCAATATGGTGATGATCCCATTTTTGTAAAAATAGCGTTAATATTTACATACCAAATACCAAGTACTTTATAAAAGCCTTCTAACAGGAAGAGAACAGCACTTGAGTGACTGTATAGCAATTTTAAAAGGAAAATAACCAACCTACTTATTATTGAAATTTTACTTAAATTGTGAGACTGGGCCCATAGATCTAGTTTTTAAACCTAGAAGACATGGACTATGTTAGTACAGTTTAGTACATGGCAAACTCTTCAAAACACTTCAAAACAGTTTTATGAGCCAATTCATTATATAATTTATTCCAATCAAAGTGATCAATGAAATGAGATTTCAGCCTAAAGTATTATTGGGTTTTGAAACTTACCCCCATTGACACAGGACCTGATTCTGACAACAGCGAGCCCCAGTGGGTTTAGTGGGTCCCACTAAAAGCAGAGTTTCCTAAAATCTCAAAGATGTTTTGTGTCATTCTGAGATGGAGGATCAAGGCCATGATCTGTGATAACTGCCATGGTACTAATTTCACAGTTTAATCATTTTCCTGGTACTAACGACTTTTATTGTACATAAATTCTTTACAGCTCTTTTTCCTCGATACAGCTTATGGGTGGCTAAACTTTTAATTTCAAATGGATTAAAGATTGTCCAGTAAAAGAGTGCTTAAAATATCCCTATCATTGGATATTTTACGTAGATAGCTGTCAGAAATTTTATGTCAGATAGTGACAGAAGCATCAAAGATCATGTCTGCAGCCATGTCATCCTTAGAAATGTTTTTTCATGTTGGTGATGATTTTCAGGTTTTTTTAAGCACTTGGTGTTGCTCTGGTTTTTATAAAATAGCACCTGGGGACTGATTTCTCGGGAAGTCTGCAATAGATGATGATAACTTTCCTGTAAGATTACTAATAACATGAATAATAGGGTGGGAACCACTGAATTTTTATTTACCCTGTGCTGTAGGTGTGCACGGTGCTGTACTGACAAACGAAAAGGGCTGAGACGGGTTGAATCCATATGAACTTTTGTCATGCAGTCTGTCATCACAAGCTTTTCTCAGGCTCTGAAATGAAACAGCAGGGAGCATTTCAATACTGGCAGCTGACTTGCCGTATCAAAGTTTGGCGATGCTGTGACAAAGCTCCACAGGGAATGTAAAACAATGTCATTTTCATGGCCAAAGCATAGCTCTGCATCCATTTAAGCTCTCCTTTAACCATAGCCCGTTAGCTGCTGGTTCACACAGCCAGCTATCTGAAGGCAGGTGATCACCCTGATTTAGCAGTACCACTAGCCACGTGACAAGAAAATGGTGGAGGATCTGTATTCCTAGTGAACTGCTACAGAAACAGGAATGCTGAAGTGCAGCAGTAAAGCATCTTTAGTATTTTCCCAGTAGAAAGGCATCTTCAGGCCTTTAGAAGGTAAGCATTTCTTTACTCTGAGAGGCTGATATGCAGGTTTTCAGATTAATGATTCTATTGTCACTGTTACTTTAGGTAGAAAAAGAGGAAATGTTAGTCAGCATGATGCAAAGCACCCAGGACATCATTACTGAAAACAGGGCAGCTGTGTTTTAACTCTTGCAGCTCTTTACGAGAGCTTACATCAGTTCAGTGGAATGTCTTTTGTCTGAGCGCAGGCATGGCATTTGTAATTAGGAAATAAAACTTCACTGCACAGTCACCTAGCATGTTATGTTATTTTCAGCTTTTTTGCCTAGCTCTGGGGATACGGTGGGGAAAAAAAGAGTAAATGTTGGGCACTGTCAGTGGATAGCTTGTTTTTAAGACTGCTTAATTACCGGCATAGATATTGTTTGTGATAGATCTCATAGTAGCAGTGCTGTGTTCAGGGGTTTTGGTATCAACTGAAGAATATGATTTTTAATATTTTTTTTTGCAATGTCCTCTTGAAGTGTTGCAGTAAGAAGAATATATAATCTTTGAAGATTAACTGATCAAGAATGCAGCAATAATCTCAGCGATAAGAGGACTGAGAAATTACTGCAAAAGTTGATTTCTACAGACAGTATTTTTGTTTCAATTTAATTATAGGAGCTTGATTCAGCTCTGTTATTCTTTTCTGTCTGTGAAGAAGGTGTGAAAATATTCTGCAGTTTTGAGTGTGGTAAGCAAACAAATGATAGTGATGTACAGGAGAGACTGAAAATGCATAGAATATCTAAAAACTAGCTACTTAGAGCTACACTGAAAGGGAATATATGCAGGCTTGGTAGGTGTATTTAGCCAGAATCTTTCTAAGTAAGTGGGGGGCAGGCAGAGATATAATTTCTGGACTTCTCTTCATTAATAGTCATGGGAAGCAGAGCTGTGTGGAGAAAGGAAGGATGCACACAGCTCATGAGGCATTAAGACAATTGGGAGAGGAGGAGGGAAAGACACATACTAATCCTTACCCTGACAGAATAGTTTTACCAGGGGTGCTGTGTCCCACTACCTTCACCCATGCCTTTCACTGCTTCCGTCTTGGGCAAGGGAGGACTAAGGTATAAAATAGCCTTTTTATTCCTGTCTTTGATGAGTCTGGCTGTTATTTGGCCATACATAAATCTGGACATTATTATAAAAAATTCTGGTAGCTAGAGGCAAGTATAACTTTTGCATAAGTTCACTACTTTAAACAATTAGGTCCTGCTAAGAGCAGTCTGTTGTGGTTTTGTGGCATCTTCATAGTATTCAGCATTAACAAGAAAGCAAATGTTATTTAACAGCTTACAATATATCTGTAGGGAAAAAAAACAAAATCAATCTTTAAGCCACAGACTTTGTTCAGGTGAAAGATGCAGCTCTCAAACTTACCAAGAAGGTATAGATAGGTGAGAATATGATTTTGTCAGCAACTGTGAATACTGAGCCACAGTTCAACCGAACCACACATCTTGGTGTCATCGGCAAACTTGCTGAGGGCGCACTCAATCCCACTGTCCCTGTCACTGAAAAAGATGTTGAACAAGACCAGTCCCAATACCAATCCCTGAGGGACATCACTCGTTATTGGTCTCCAGCTGGACATTGAGCCATTGATCATGACTCTTTGTGTGCAGCCATCCAGCCAGTTCTTTATCCACCGAGTGGTCCACCTATCAAATTGATATCTCTCCAACTTAGAGACAAGGATGTCATGTGAGATGGTACTTGATTCTGGCTAGAATAGTGTAGTAATCATCATTCTACATGCTGGAATTCATGCATGCAGAGAAACAAATCCATTAAGCAGCGCAAAAAGTTGACAGTATTACGGAAAAGCCACGCAGAAAACAGGAAATGGCCACTGAGGCTCGTAAGTTAGCATAGTTGCAAAATAGTGGCTATTACTAATGGTTAAGAGCAGTCTGAGGCATCTTAGCATGTCTTCATTTGGAAGCAAATGTGCTTGATAAGGTGTAGATTATAATACTAGTTGGAGAGGAGTTCTTACAACTCCACTGGAGAATCTCAGTAGGGTGTAAAATGTAAAACTTCCTTTTCTGTTTCCAATCCTGCAACTTCCACCCATTAAGTATTCTCAAAGCCTTAACATACTTCCTGAAAGTGCAGATGGCTGCATGGGGTATAAAGTGCATGATGCTTTTCAAGTGCTGATCATGTGCCAATTGCATCAGTTGGAGCCGCAGGTATTCTGATGAATGGTCTTGACAGCACAGTATGGCAGACAAATGGCTACTGTGAGCTGCACATGCTGGAAGGAAACCTGGTTTTAAAGTGAGGAAAACCAAAATTGAGTTTTCTGAAGGAATAATTTATTGTTCAATGAAAGTAGAAGGTGGGAATTAGGTTCCAGGTCTGTGATTAAGGCTGGCTTTTTAATAAATATTTAAAAATACTATTTTCAAACAAAATGTGTTTTCAGGTTATACTTAAGGATCTTTTACATGAGATTAATTTAACTCTCTCTGCTTGCATTACCTTATTACAGTGTATTTGTAGTGTTTGTTCAGCAGTGGTTGAACAGATTAACAGATAATCTAGATGTTATTTGTACAATATTAACATTTATTAAGAGCAAAGAGATCAGATAAGTTTAAACAGGTCTTCTAAATGCTTATACTGCTCTGAATATGCATAGTTCTCTGCCAGACCAACATTTATGGAGGAGCATGTGTCACACAGGCTTCCCAACTTTATGTTGTTAATTCTGGTACTTTTCCACTGGCTCAGTAAATATTAAGGAGTGTCGAGTTGGGCACATAACAGACGAAATCTGCGGCTTTGAGATCAAGACCACTTGGTAATATGTGAATGCAATGCCAAAAGAGCAATATATGTTGCATGCTACTTCTACCTTAGAATTTGTTAACTCTTTACCTGCTTTTGCACACAGGTAATTTCTTTTTGAATTAAGAGAGTGTTATTAAAGTCTTGATACTAGGAAATGTCTAGCAGGTTCTACACTTCACTGTAAGAGGCATGATTGGAGACAGTGCTATTTCATGGATACAGTAGGGTAGCACTGCCCTGAAGAATTGTCTACTGTCTGTGTTCATGCCATGAAGCTGTTATGAGATGTGGGGCAGGTCAGCAGGAATCCGCAGCTGTTTGAATCATACGTGTCTTTCTCTTCTGACCCATATCTGATTTCTTCTTTTTCTGGATGCCAAAGTGAAGCATTATGGGATCTGACTATGCTAGTCTTTTTCAGCGGCAGCTAGTCATGATGATCAGTAGTGGCATATAGAAGATGTTACATATTCAGAAAAAAACCCTAAGGTCATTAAGCATCACATATCAGGAACTCACAACTCATGAATACTCTAAAACTTAATTTCTCAATTTCTCCTCTGTAACAGTGAATAATTCCTTGTCTTTAACTTATAAAGCTGTTGTCCAAGGTATGTTAAATAGTGGTTGGAAATGCTGAAGTGATAAGCATCTCTGAAAAGTACAAGAAAGGACTAATTGTTGTATCTCAAGAACAATGTTTGAATACTGCACGGTTATTAATGCTTGCGGATGCAGAAAGGACAAGATAAGGTATTAAATACTTGTTCATTGGATTGCACCATCTTTCCTGTAGCATCCTATGACCTGCTGGTGACAAGCCCCTAGGCAGAAAAGTCTGGGTATTCAGGGATCTGCTATGTGCTGCGTCAGCCTGGCTTGCATTCTTGAGACCCCATTTCAACAAGACATCTAGATTTGGGTCTTAAATCCAATTTCCCTCATTCTGTATTGAGATGTCTTTTTACTTCATGTGTCTGAAAGTAACAGAAGCATGGAGCCCTGAGTTCCTTGCATAAGCCTTTCTCGTCCATGGGCATATGCGTAAGGTTGCTGAAATAGCCTAGTGAATCACATTATCACTCATCTATTTACTTAAATTTGTCTCTTCATGGCTCTCTGCATTCCCTTCTGGTTTTGTCTGCTTTTCTTGGGCTGTGTGACACAGGGAGGGAGCTGGCAAGGAGTCAGGACAGACAGACTCTGGCTGCCTAGCAGTGGTGAAAGCAGCAACATGTGCTTAAGAATATCAGCTGTTGTTTTTTAACAGTCTTAAACTGATAAGAGCAGGCAGGAGAGTCTACTACTGTGAGCGGCTACCTGGGGATAATTGAGTATGGATTTTAGAAGAGGAACAAAGAAAAAGATGAGTAGATAAACAGATACTAAACACTGAATTTGATTGGAGACTAGAAAACAGTTCCATGAGGAGCTGTTAAAAAATTCATTCAGTGGCACAAAGCGAGGATTTTAACCTGTTTTCAGTTAATATGTTGAAATGCAAACAAAGGCAAAAAATTACTCTTCTGGCCAGAATACGGATTTTCCTACAGAAAGAATATTACCACTTACAAAAATGCCTAACTTTTTCATCCAACTTTGGTGCTGACAATCAAGTGAAAACTCAGCACATGGAAAGCACCAAGTAACAGTATAATCAGTAAAAGAAGCTTTAAATCTGGTGTGAAAACCAAGGAAGTTATGATGTTTACTAATTTTTAGCAATGGTTTATTCTGTGGCTGTCGGGAAAGTGACATGTTTTCCTGTAAAATGGGAATATCAACATGTGTTTATCTACTGTGAAGCGGTATGAGAATGGTTAGTTAACATTTGCGCAGATGTTTGATAAATAAAGCTTTTGGCTCAAAGCACCACGGATATTTTTTTTTCTAGCTTTTTGGTTTGCATCCAGAAATGGGAATAAAAGTCTCATGCTATGCATAAATTCCAGTGCTCAGTCTATAGATTTTTCGTGAACAGATTTGCAATGGAGGTACCAAATAAATAGCAATAGAAACACAGTTAATTTAGAATACTAACATGTGGTTGCTGTTGGAGTAGCTAGAGAGATGGATGACAGCAAAACACCCATGTATGTCAGCTATCTGGTGAGATATTTTAACTTATTTTACATAACTTTCTGTAGCACAGAATTCTAAATTCAAGAGGAATATAGCTTTGTGTGAATTCTGATTTGTGGAGTGCCTGAAGATTTGCTTTAGGCTCCACTTCTGTGGTGTTGTTACTTCTGAGTATGGACAAACAGCATTCTCATTTTGTCCAAAAGAGATTAGACATCTTCCAGGTGGAGCAATGAAAATGCTGTGAGAGCCTTCAGTAAGTTGCCCCTGACGGTGGAAAGGCCAGAGATGGGCTTACACAAGGTACGGTATACTCCAACCTTGGACTGGCAAAACACTTAGCTGTGCTTAATTTTAAGGGCACTTTCAGATGGTGACACACTCAAGAGTCAGTGGACAGGTGTTACTGGATAAATGCCAAGGGCTTTTTTGTACCTTCCAAGAAAAATACTGTACTGTCATGTTCAATCTCTAAAGTTCTCATTTCTCCTTTTCTGGTCTCTGCTTGCATAAAGGCAGTGTTAAAAGGTGGGAATGGGAGGGGTTCAAAGGAAAAGTACTTTGTGCTGCCCGTGTTCTACAAAGGCAACTCAGAAAGAAACTTGAGTTCCCTTACCTTGTTTTTGTGCCTACAATTTCACGGTTCATGCATTGTTCCTTAGATCAGATGAGTTTTTCACTGCAAACCAATTAGACAGTGAGCTATAAGGAGGATTTCTATTTCATCCACAACTAGGGTGTACTTGCATAATGTGTGGCATTTGAGAATATGAAAAAAGCCAGATGTTTAGTCCCTGAATCAAATTTTCATTCTACTTCATCTCCCCTCCTTCCATTCAGTTTTCAGAACAAGCATGTATTAATATGACCTGAGGTGATTTAATTCATGTAATTCTCTTTACTAATCACAATTTGAATCTTTATAAAAACTTTCAACATCTTGCAAAAAATTAAGCATAGAAGTATTTCTGTGTATAAAGGTAACAGCATGGAAAGAGCATGATTTTCTTCTCTAGGAAAAGTGTTTAGCAACTGTGGGCTCCACTTCAAATTTAGCTTTATCATTTGTGAGTACAGAAGCCTGGAAAGTACATATAATTTCAAGTCCAACTGCTGAGCAAGTTGTGGCGGGTTGGAGTGGAGGGATTTGCTTTAGAAAGGTGATGGTCACAGTTGGATATAATATTGCTGTCGTTTACAAGTTGTACGTGTTCATTCAGAGCAACCCATTGGAGAAATTACTTGGTTTAGACTAAATAAATTAAATAAACAAATAGTTTTAGACTAAATAAATTAACTTCTTGGTATATAATAGTTGCGTAGCACCTTGGGAAACATATCACATGTGACACAAGGGTGGGGCAGCATAGTCCATAGGGATTATGACATCCTGTAATGAATATTCAGAGCTGCTCTTTCAAAAATATCAGAATGCTGCTGTACTTAGAAAAGTCAGGAAGGATAACTTTTATTCTGAGAAATATTGATTTGAGAGGACACTAAGACTTATTTAAATATGAATTTTTTGTGCTGTAGTAAAGTCTGAACCATGAAAGAGCAAGGAAGGGGTTTCAGCTAACAGCATCTCCGCAGTTAATTAGAATGTGGTATCTCTGTTCCACCTTTGGGAAACAGGATTTTTAGCTACTTCTGAGCAAGTACGTAGATCTGACTTATCTAACCAAATACGCACTAACTTGATTCCTCATGCAGCTTATCTTGTCTGTGTACCACATAAAAGAAGTCATTTATGACACAAAAAGCTTATTTGACCTTGACCTCTGTTCCAAGTGAAAGATCTTTTTTTCTTTATCAATCCAGTAAATCATACCTGATTAGAACAGAGCTTTCTAGAGTAACTTAATTTACTTTTTCAATAAGGAGCATTCACTGGAGGGAAAAAAAACCTGGAAGTGTTTTCTAATACCTTTGGCCACATCACCCATGGCATCAGCTGTACCTCTGTGGAAGGCAAGGAATTGTGTAAGCCAGAATTTTGCTAGTATGTGAAGTAGTCTGTGGATAAGGAAGAGATGTTAATTGCACAATTTAAGTTTCTGGAGTCCATTATTAAGGCTCCTGCTGTGTTCTGAGAGCTTGTGTACAAGCTGAAATCAGTCTGCAAAGTGTTGAGCTGTTCAGCATAGCATGCTTTCAAAATCCATCAGAAAATTGGGAGCTGTATCTGTAGGAAACAAACTTCATCCGTATCTTCCTCACTCTCACAGTGATGGGGAGTCTGGAGCCATATGTTGAAGTACAGTGTCATAGAAACCATGCTTTGTGACCAACTTCCTAAAACCACCAGGTTTGAAAGGTGTCTGTATTACACATAAATTTATTACTGAAAAAATATTAAGTATGTGTCGTGGTTTAAGCCTGGCTGTAATTCAGAACCACACAGCCTATCTCTCACTCCCCACCTTCTTTCCCCCTGTTCCCAGAGGGATGGGGAGGAGAATCGAAAGAATGTAACTCCCATGGGTTAAGAACAGTCCAGTAACTAAGGTATAACACAAACCACTGCCACTACCACCAATAATAATGATGATAAGGGAAACAACAAGGGGAGAGAATACAACCGCTCACCACCCGCCAACTGATACCCAGCCCAACCTGAGCAGTGATCTAACCTTTCCGGGTAAGTGCCCCCCATTTATATACTGGGCATGATGTGCTGTGGTATGGAATACCTCTTTGGTCAGTTTGGGTCGGGTGTCCTGTCTCTGCTTTCTCCCAGCTTCCTCTCTGTCCTGGGTTCAGCAGTAGCAGTCATTTTTCTCCTTCTTAGTAGTTGGTG
>JARCZZ010029054.1:0-25147 GCA_030323915.1 Brotogeris chrysoptera | reverse complement strand
AAGAAATTCTTTACTGTGAGGGTGGTGAGGCACTGGAATGGGTTGCCCAGGGAAGCTGTGAATGCTCCATTGCTGGCAGTGCTCAAGGCCAGGTTGGGCATAGCCTTGGGTGGCATGGTTTAGTGTGAGTTGTCCCTGCTTATGGCAGGGGAGTTGGAACTAGATGATCTTAAGGTCCTTTCCAACCCTAACTATTCTATGATTCTATGTCACTAGTGTTTGATAGATGCAGAAGCTGGCACTATCAATTTAATTGCTAAGTAACAATAACATACTGAACAAATTAAACTAAGAAATTCAACTCCTTAAATACCAATACACAATCTAAGTCAAAGAATATCTATGAACTTGTGCTTGAATTTAAATTTCATATTTAATTATGACATGACACTCACTTTTGGGGTCACAGCCTTCATAATCAAAGTGCTGCTCTTACCGTAGGTGCTGTATTTGGTGCAGGCCTTTGCTCAGGTGCTCGGCCTTCTTCTCTGGCTTTTACTGATTGAAGAATTGCAAAAATATTCTTCGCAAAGTTCTGAAAAACATATAAGATACCCATGAACCTTGCTGAGTATACGGGTTTCATGTAACACCATAGGTAAAAGACACCATTTAGTTAACTTGTGCTTCACAGAAAAAACAGAACTAGTACATCAATTTTTTAAATAGATGTTTCCTGATTATTTTTCTGTATTGGAATCCATAGTTTTAAGGCACCTATTCTTTAAGTCTTCTATATGCTACCCCCTATTCTTTAAGGGCCAAACTTCCTAAACCTAACTGGCACCATTACACAAGGTAAGCCAAACTCTTCACAAAGCTCCTGTAATATGCTTCTCCCCTCTTGTCTACCATGCCCTTACAATACCTTCAGAACTCCTTGTGGTGTACTTAAAAAGGAAACAGTTTCACTCCAGATTTCCAGAACAAGTCTGAGACCCAAGTACACATCTGCTAATGGGAGCCTGCCTGCTCACTTCTGGCCCCCAGACAGGATGTCTCGGGCACAGCTTCTTTGTTTGCCTAACCCTGCTAAAAGCTTTCCTCCACCAAGAGAGCATGCTCAGCTCCTCTTAGGGAAGAGTCCTCATGAACCCTGATCCTGCTGAGGCAACGCAGGCAACCACTCCCTGTGCTTTCCAGCAAGGCTCTTGAGCAGGGCAGAAAATGCTTGAGCTGGTTGTTAGCAGTTTACAGGCTCAATCCCATCTCAACATGGTGCAGTTATTTTAATATTTACCTTGAATTACAATTTCACTCCATTTGGTACCAAGTAATTTGACTAGTAGAGCCTTTCATTTTAAACTGGAGGAAGCAAATACAGCAATCACATTCACAAGTTTGTCAGATAACCATGTCACTGCGATGCAGCTGAACAAATATCAATCAAGGTGTTTTAAAAACAACATTCCTCCTGGTGGTTTATAGTAGGACTGCTTTATTCTAAACAAAAATGTAAACACTAATTACATTTTTGAAAGGCACATGCTTTTTATGTTACCACTCAATAGGCATTTTAAGCTATAGATTTATGTGTACACGACGCCTGTCATTACCGTCAATTTTCGGTAACAGTTCATCAGTAAAAGAAACTTTTTAATCAATTAAGGAAAACAGCTTTTTTCATAGTTCAAAACAGTATACAGCATTCACAAAATGCTTAGATTCTTCCAGAGTATTGTGTACTAACATTGAAGCAGTGTTGTTTAACACCACTGGTGTTATAAAATAAATGCAGTAAATACAAAAACAAAGACTTCTGCGGTGAATTGTGTAGAAATGATTGAGAGTGCTGTAATGCAAAGGTTCTCTAAGCTTGTTAACTTGACCTCAGCCACCAGGCTGTCAATCTGCTCCAGACCGGAGGGGCAAGAACTGGAAGACCACCAGAAACCACTTACAAAGGCAAAGCGATTCCTTGAACAAACCCAGTTCTCTTCACAAAGACTGAAAGAATTCACACGAAACTGTATTTGAACTTCTTTTCAGTCAGAAAAGTCCTGCGGGAGGAAGTATGGGAGGTGGTGTGGAAAAATTTTAAAGAGCTGTGAGCCATGAGTATATCAACTACATGATCAGTTCTGTTCTTCAGAATGCAAGTCTAAACTACACACTTTTACTGGGAATTCACAGATTTCTCCCAAACTGTGGACTGGGCAGCCTATCAATCACAATTCTTGTCATTGCTTTGCTTTATCACATTCTGTCTCTTCGAAATGACAAGCTACTCAGTCTTCCGAAGTTCAGGAGGAGGAACTAATTAAGTAACAAGAGTAGAAATTTTATATGAGTGATTGTCTATGTAGCAGCCAAGTCTTCGTTCAGTCACATGGCAGCTATGACCAGCTTTCACACCATATTTCATTCACAAAACCTATAGACAACACACTCTTAAAGTAAGCTTAAATTTCAAATGATTCAAAGGCATTTTAGCATCTGAGGTTTCAACAGCCTGAAATACCTGAAAGAATTTAAAATTTTGTCCAGGTTAAAAAAACCAAAACCAAAAAACCAAATAAAACCCAAACAAACAAACCACCCACACTCACAGGACATTTTCCTATCTGAAAATAAGCTGCTAATAAGCACAGAATTAGAGCCTTCTTCCTCATATCTTTTCCCATAGCACGTAAATGCAGGATCCCCAAGGCCACAACCAATACATGTTTCTAAAGGGAAAACACAGCAGTGTTTTAACAAGCACTCAAACTAATGTCATTATCGTGCTGTCCATGGGCTTGGTTGGGGATGAGGGATTACATTACTACTACAAAAAATGATGGAGCAGGAAGTCCACTGCAGGCACCAACTGATCTGCAAAGCCCTGCAGAGTTGCAAGACCTCTAGTTTCCATTGCTCATCCCTTCAGAAATCAGAATATGGGTATCCCCTAGCTCTGCCCTACATTTAGTTAAACTTA
Organism: Brotogeris chrysoptera; assembly: GCA_030323915.1. NCBI lineage: Eukaryota > Metazoa > Chordata > Aves > Psittaciformes > Psittacidae > Brotogeris > Brotogeris chrysoptera. The sequence goes on along the minus strand of JARCZZ010029054.1, from coordinate 22,227 downwards.
GTATTAAGTGCAGTATTTTATTACCAAAAACTACTGATCTGGGGAAAGCACAGAAAAAGATCAGAAAAGGAAAGAAAATGAAAAGAAGAAAATAAAGTATTTTTCTCTGCACTAAGTCTTTAAAAAACCTGAAATGCTTTAAAAAACATGTTTAAGAAAATCCTTACTACATAAAAGACCAATTCCATCAATTCTTCTTGTTACCTGCATTGAGCACTGCTACTCCCATTGAAAGCTCTTTGTGGATTTCAACTGTGTTTACACCTCATAGTCCATCATCACTTAGGGGGCAAAATGTCTCAAGATCAACTAAATCAGGGTTTTGATACAGTCTTAAATAAAGCCTTATTGTAATACATTATTCTGTCCATCCTCACTCATGCTTCCAAAATGAAGACTCACGCACTATATGTAAATTGGAAGGGAGAACAACGGTAGTCAAAAGACAATCAATAACAGCAGCTATAGTCAGATAAACACAGGCAATCATCTTACAGAAAGAGAATCACATCGTCATATGGCAACTGTATGTAAATTCTCAAAATTTACTGGCACAGATGCTCTACCCCTTTTCACAGCAACTAACAAACATCAAGTCGCTATTGCTGGTGTTAATTTAACACCGGGCTGTTTAAGGAGAAATAATGAATAAGATCAGCCTGCTCTGCTGGGGAAGACTCAATCAAGTTACATGATTAACCAAGACTCCTTTTGTAATAAAAAAACTTCTTTTTTAAATAGTAATCAAAGAGAAATATCAATTTCAACTTCACAGAAAACAATTCGGGGGGGGGGGGGGAGCATACTTTATCTCAATCATCTGAACAAAAAATAAAATTATAAATCTTAACATACTAAAGTAGAAGCATATTCACTGCTACACAGAAAGGCTTATAGGGCTTTAAAACTTTCCCATAGCTACGTTGTAAGCAATTTCCAATTGAATTTTACATTCTGGTATTTCACTACAGAGAGCCTAGGAACAACCATATAAACTCGAACTCCTATTTTAGCTGTCAATCAAGAAATCAACCTATTGACATGTATGTCAGAATGATCAAGATCTGTGAAATCTGATAAACACTGTCCAAACTTCTAGTAGGGCTAGAGAAGGAAGAATCCAGCCCCTACTGCACCTCTTTACACATGTGCTTGATATGCTCACACATACTCCCATGTCCTTAGCAGCCACTGACAAGATTGAAAGGCATGATGCAGTATCAGAAATGCAGTATTCGTGTCACACACTTTCAGCAATTCTTATGTACTGCATGACATGAAAAATGTAAACAGTATTCAAGTGATCTCCTAGAAGTACAGCAGAAATTAAGAAATCGTTAATACGGAACACAAACTGATGAACTGCATATCTAAAAATATTTTGCACATTTAAAGTACACATTTAAATCTGGAATCCTTATTTAAGGAATCACTTTCCTACGCCTCAGAATTGCATCTTCAACTTGTGAACTGTTCACGAACATTGATCTTCTCTCCTCCTTGCTCTTCTAATTTAAAAGATAATCCTAAAGCACTGCAATTTCATATTGTGTGCTAAGCTGTCCTCGGAATCAAAGTTTGAACATATGCAAGACTGATATTCTGGGACTGTCATGAGCAACTGTAAGCACGCAAATACATTAGTAGAACAGCTATGCAACCTATTGGTATCCTCAGCACTGTGCTTATTAAAACCATAAAAATTTCCATAATTTCTGGCCCAGCATCTTTCCTCTCCTTATACAAGAACCCTTCAAATACAGGCCACAGCTAAACACATGATCTTCAATTATATAGTAGTGATGAACTCAATCCTCCTTTCTGAATTGCATACACATGCACCTCTCCCATTTTCCTTACTTGCTTTTATTTGAATAACACCTAAAATGCACAAGATGCCCAATGGCACTGACAGGCACGTTTGCAGACAGCTCACAGTACCTCAAACTATTTCTCCATGCGATTTTGACCTGTACATACCTTACTACAGTAAGTCATAAACCAAGAATACTACCAACAGACAACTTTCAAAATAGTCTCCCAAATAAATAGGTCATCACAATTGTTCTCCTGAGACAACAGTAGCTTAAGAGACTCGTAAGAAGTAATGTAATTTACATAGCTAACCAACAGAAACAGAGTACATGACTTGATTTCTTTTAAAGATCAGGAAATCTATAAAAAACTATTCATAAACCTGATTTTGTTATTAACTGTTAGGGGGAAGAAGTGGGGAATCAGACCCTAACGCTTTCACAAAAAGTTATTCTGGGAATCAAATAACATTTTTTTTATATTCCAGTCAAAAAGTTCATTCAAGTATTACTATAGTAGTACTTCTACTGCACTGAATTGGAAGCATAACTATTAGCCCAATATATTTGTGGACTGTGTTGCAAATAAGAAGTTCCACTCCTCCCTTGTTCCATGCTATCTTCACTATATTTTTATAGCAGGAGTACTTTATGAAAGACAAGTGAAACATTTAGTTTGAAATAGCACAAAGGCTAATTCCAAAGAATGAGAGAGCAGCAACACTATAATATTTTGAGATACAGCACAGCTTAAAATCTGCTCAGAAATTCCTCACATACATAATCCAGATTTATTTCTCCTATGAATGCAGCATATGGATTTTGACTTTTTTTTTAATAGTTATAGAAGTAGTGCTTAAGAAGGGTGAAATTGCTTTATAGCCAATCTAAATTTGTTTTCAGGAAACATGCTTTATTCTACAGATTTTTCTGACAAATTCAAGGTACCTGTTTACAAAACAAGATTCATTATTGCTCAATAGAAACACAATTTTTACAATCTGGCTAATCTTTCTTTTGAATGCTGTATGCAAAACACTTGCACTAGTGCCTAGCAGCAACAGAACAGTCTTCCCAGTTTTACCAAGTAAGCTAATGTAAGATAAAGTGGAGCTGGGAACTTAAGCTATACCATGCCGTTATACTTGTGCACTGCCATGCTAAAACCACACACTTGCTCCATTTGAAAACACTAAAGAGGGTACTAGTTGCTATAAACCTGGCACACCTTTGCCTTTTCCGTTTCCCTATTAAATTCACCACCACCACAAAACTCAGGATCATAGACTAATTCTGCCACCTAGAGCCCCCATGTAAAGTTGCTTTTACAATAATTTCTAATAGAATACCAAAATTTTATTTTTGGATATTCTAGCTATCAGAAGTGATCAAAATACTACATTAGTCTTTCTAGAAAGTTATTTTAAATATTTCAGAGTTAAAAATTCATATAAAAGAATTTACCTTTATAATTATTATCACTGTAGCATTAATCCCCTCATAGCTGACTTCACTAGTAAGAATGCTCAGAAGAGATCAGAACAAAAATATGAGAACTCAAAATAACTGAACCCCCCCCCCGATTTCTCACAGCATTTACTTCAAATAAGTTAGTTACTGTTAAGAGGATCAAGCCTACAAATAAAATACATTTAATTAAAAGTAAAATAAAGCATGCAAATACTAACTGCAGTGGCAACATTTTCCTGGTGATAAAAACTAAAAATATTGACCACCATAAAGATAAGATTAATTTGCAGAAAATGGTAAGTCCTCCTATTTAAAACCTATGTATAGGAACGAAGAAAGCCACAAACAAATAGCCTTCTGAAATAGTTCAGAGCACAATACTTTATTAGATAAATCTGTGGTTTGCAGGGTAGATCCAAGGTAAACACCTCATACAAGGAAAGCACTAATCCCTCTAGCTAGGCCAGCTAAGAATTCCAATTATCTTACTCAGTTCTGGACTTCTCTCACTACCATGCCCACAAAAATACCCAGAAGCTGAGGGTGAGGCAGTGAGGAAACACAATCAAGATTAAGGAATTTAATATGTACAACTCACAGTCATGAGCTACAAAACTAGGTTTGAACTGAGTCCATTCCTATCTGCATTAATGTCCTTTTTTACACATATATAATACATGGAGGATCATCGACTTCTTCATACAAAGACAAGTACAGATAATAACTAGGACATTAGAAAAAGACTGTAACAACTAAAGACAGCAAATCTAAAAAGTTATGAACATGAAACAAAGTCCAAAAACCAACCTCACAACAACAACAAAGAAGTACTTAAACAAATTGCTTGTTACACAACAATAATATTTCTGTGCTTTCAAAACAAAGCTTAAGGAAAATATGCGTTGAATAGCCTAGTCTAAGTCTTTCATAGGAGAACAGAGAATATAAAATTATCAGGACTAAGGCCTAAAAAACATTCTATGTGATTCAGGATTACTTCTCTATTGGAAAGAGGGCAATTTGTATATATATATATAAAAAAAAGGTAAATCAAAATATTCTCTTAAGCCTTTGGTAAACATTAAAGAGGGAAACAATTAACTAACCAGACTGTGAGAGAATCAAATTGGTCAGTCTGCAGAAGCAAAGAACAAGCAAGTAATGAGACCTTTGCTTCAATGTTTCAGCCTAGACCTAGCCATATGCACATAAAGAAACAACTTTATACTGACAAAAGACATAATTTCATGATTCAAAAGTTATGAAACTGGAAGGACCAAGTTTCATGTAGCTCTGATCCCATACCAAGTTTTAATGATTTAAACAAGTTTCCCCATTATTGGTGGGTGCCTGCATAGGGAGTCCACATTTGATCACTGGTTTTACACACAAATAATTCCATTAGAAGAATGTTTGCCTTGACTTCAGATTTCTGATGTCCAGCTTTCCTGGCTCTACTTCACTGCTTTTCCCTGGAATGTATCCAGGCACATGGTAATGTCAAGACACTGTACAGGTCACTGCAGACTCCAAGTGCCTTGGAAAGTCTTCAGAAGACTTACAAAAGGCTCCAGGAAAACAGTAAAGAAGGGATTTACTTATCTGTTAAAAGACACTGAGAAACCCACAAAGCCAGCAGCTGGACAAGTCCCACTCAGCTGCTGCTCATACATACAATGTGCGTCTGTGTCTGGACTCACATACATGAAGCATGTATAGCCATCGCTCCAATCTTAGTCTAAGCAGTCTAGAAAAGTTATGTGGTATAATCTTAAAAACCTTTCCTGTGTTCAATAGGATGGATTGTATTTTTTGTCCTGTACATAGGCTTCAAGACAATTCTAATATACTCACAACTGCAAGAAAATACAAGAGTGTTACCCAAACTTCTAAGTTTCAGCAATAATTTATAACATATCCTTATTTATCGGGTCTGGCTGAGATGGAGTTCGCTTTGCCCACGGCAGCCTTCCTACTGCAATGCTTTGTATTGGTAGCTGTCATAACAATTGAGTGCTTTGGCCACTACTGCATAGTGCTCATGCAGCATCAAGGCTGTCTTTCCAATATCCCCCCCATCAGTAGGCTGGGACTGGGCAAGATCATGAGAGGGGACACAGCCAGGACAGCTGACCCAAACTGACCAAAGGGATGTTGCATACCATATGATGTCTGCTTAGCAATAAAAGATAAAAGAGAGGAGGTGAAGGGGGGGGGAGGGAATCTGTTACTGACATTTGCCTTCTAAAGCAGCTGCTACATGTACTGAAGCCCTGCTTCTGTGGAAGTAGCTGTACATCACATAATGATGAGAAGTAGAGAATAAATAATTCATTTTGCTTTGCTTCTGTGTGCGTCCTTTGCTTGTCCCTTGATTAAATTGCTTTTATCTTGACCCACAGGGTTTTTTCCATCTTATTTTCTCCCCACCCTGTCCTGCTGATGAGGGGAGTGATAGAACAGCTCATTGGGTACCTGGCATCCCAACAAGGTCAATACACCACACTTTACAAAGAGAAGGATGGAAGAAATCAAAACAACACAAAAAACAAGTATCGAAAAAGCCCAGAGCTCACTATTCTTATAAGAACATTGGCTCGTTTCAAAAAGTGATGTATTCAGAAGGCCACTATTAGTGCATTTCCAAGATTCCAGTTTTAAGATTTCCCTACACATGAGCAGAGCATGTTCAACCCAGCCCACTCAGTTACCATGCTGCTTATCTAAGAAATATTTCTAAGCAATCTGGGAGATGAACAAAAAATTGTTAAAACTTAAGTACATTGCAAGTCACCAACAAAAATACGCCCTCCAAACACACCTGTGAATGCTGAAATTCCTGCTTAATTTGTTCCTATGGGAAGCATTCAAGTGCCACAAACACATTTACAGTTGAGATGGAATGAGGATGCTTTTCCCTTCAGAAAAGATGGCTGAAGCCTGCTACAGGTGATTATAAAGATCAAAGGACTATTCAGGAAGGACACAAAAGTAATCAATTTCAGTTTAAATTCTTTTTCCTAGTTGTTACATGGTTTATTTTAAAAAACAGCCAGACATTTATTTAAAAACATGTAAGCAACAGAACTGAAAGCTCTCCAAAGAAGTAATTCAAAACCAAACACTTGAAACACTTCTGATGGTAAATATTCTCTACATTTGTACTGCTTCTTTCCCCCAGCAAATCCATCTGTATTGGACCTGAACCTAGCAATTCCTTTACCCTGATTTTTATGTCTGTTTGTGAAGATGAAGAATAAGAACTGGACTGCATGAAGAGTGAGGACAAACAGAAGAGACTAATCTTTTAAAGCTTGAAGGAACTGTGGCTGTTAAAAGAATGGTCAAAGTATTCAGAGACAGATCTAGCATTAAGTATTTATTATTGCTTTTAAAATCTCACTAAGTTTTCAGCTGGTTAGACTGTCAGCTGACTCATCACAACTGCAGTGTTATGCTGTACATCTTTAGCCAAACATTAAATCGAATTGCTTTAAACAATATATCCTCTCCAATAGTTCTAAAATTAAGCTACTATGAGTGGGGGAAAAAAAACCCACCTTAAGACTCAACAGATCCAATTTGTCTCTGAGAAGTGATTATATAAAAATGTCACATTATTCATAAAATCTTGAAGACTGCACTACAGACTTGGGGAAGGCCAACAGATATTTAAAACAGGCAGTGCAGAATGACTCATCCACTAGCAATTAAACTAAACCGTGTTTCCAATAGTAGGAAGAACTGCATAATAATCAAGCAAAAAAAACATGGAAAAATACCTCAAAAAGGTCTAAGCAAAACTTCAAATATAAGCAAGCAGACAAATACAAGTTCTAAAAAGCTTAAAAGCAAAAGTAAACAGGTGAACTGAAATGTCTGATGTTACAAATAGGAACCTCACAAAAATCAGTAAAAAGACAGCAAGGGATCGATGCAGCATCTGATCAAAACAGGGTAACAGAGAGAGTTGTACAGGTGTATTACAGAAAGCTTGGAGTCAAATAGGCTATGAATGACAACCACTGAATAATAGCAACCTGATAACCTGTCCCAAATCATCAGAGCATTAGGGCTATATTGCCAATATGAAGGGGACATTACAGAGACTTCCAAAGAAGAAAACACTAGTTAAGAGTGATCCCGTAACTTTGCAGATTGGATTAAGCGTCAACAAGGGAAGTGATTCAGTGGCTAACTCTTTAACTATAATAAGAAACTGCTTCTGGGACGAACTGGCACAGCAGTCACAAAAGGAGAAGCATCTCTTGATTTAGTCCATTGTACCTACTCTAGAGTGGTAGCGGCTGGAGAACATTCTACAACAGGAGTATCAATGCAGTTATATTCAACATTCTTGTAAATAGGAAAAAAAAAAAAACAAAAAACAAAAAACCACAAAACAAACAAAACAACCAAGAAAACAAAACAGCCCTACAGCCAGGAAAAAAGTCCACCACTAATTTCAGCAAGGGGAGCTATGTAACAAGGAAGATGCTACCAAAAAATAATTAAAAGCAGCATTTAAAAGGGCAGAATGCTGCCATCACGGAAACCCTTAAAGATGCTAAGAAAGAATACTTCATCACTGGAGACCTAAACAAAGAAAATAAAAAAATTTGAAAAATATCCTGGAGCAATTATGTAATTATATTATTATAATATATTCTAATATATATTAATAATTATTATAATACATTATAATACATATTATTCTATTATATTCTAATATATATTAGAATTATATTATTATATAATCTAGGAGGATTCAAGAGACTGCAGATAAATCTGCACCAACCTGAGAGTGAAAACGTAAAAAGAATTATCAGGCACATTAGCAATTCCAGTATCCTCCCGAAAACTGAGATCAGCATTTCTCAAAGGGTACCATGCTTTCCTGATCAGAATTCTCCTAATGAACATAAGGAATGATTTGCCTGAGAGAACATATCCAAGCTTCTTAACTTTAGAGAAGTACTTCACAAAGTCAAAAAAAAAAAAACAACAAAACAAACAAAAAACCACAAGCAAACAGAACACAAACAAAAAAACCATGGCCACACTACCACATACACACTAAACAAACAATAAACATTGAAGGCTTTGATCAACAGCTCAGCACTCAGTTTGCTATGTATCTTAAACTCAAAGAAGCAACACCCACTCTGCATGCAGCAGGGTGTACATGCCACATACCTAGTAATTACCTCATAAATCATAAATTAAATTATTCTACCAGTAATGCTGTGAGACCAGGTTGCAAAAATGAGTACTGTTAAAAAGTAAGACAAATGAGAACTGGGACCTCATTTAATTCTAGACATTAATTTCCTGTGACAGTATTTAAGTGAAGCCAAAAGGATACAATTTAACTACCACCTCAGGACATCAGACATCTGCAATCTTTTAAAAATTGACATGAGAAATTTAGTGCCAAGTGTTACTGCAATAAATCCTAACTGTCCAAAGAAAACAAGCTGTCAGGTGTTTTTGCAACCATGTTCTGGATGTCACATAACCAAGTGCGGCTAAAGACATGGATTAAACGAGCATGAAGGGACAAAAATATACTGAAAAGCCTCCTGCGGTAACACTTCCTTGTTTTGTTCATTTTAACTTTTTCTCTGCCTACTTTTCTGGTGTTTTCCATGGCTTAGCAGCCTTTGAATTTAAAAGGTACACGTGTTGCTACTTCTGCCAGCAACTCCCCACTTCTGTTTCAAACCCCTGAAAACTTCCATACAACCTTCTCAACTGCAGGGCTGGCACCAGCTTTGTTCAGGAAGTAAGCAATTACGTAGTATCTTTTAAATGGCTAAAGCAAGTTTTTTGAGATGCAATTTAGGCTTACTGTAAGGAGGTAAGAACAAACTCTTCTGTCAACAGCCTACCTTTACAAAAGCCTACTTTTACATAGAACACTGCCCTGCTTTAAGCCCAGCTGGTAACTCAGAACCATGCAGCCGCTCCCTCACTCTCCCCTCTTTTTCCTCCCCAGGCTCCCAATGGGAGGGAGCGGAGAATCTAAAGAATGTATCTCCCAAGGGTTGAGGTAAGAACAGCCTTGTAACTAAGGTATAACACAAAACCACTACTGCTACCGCCAGTAGTACTGGTAAGAGAACTAAAAAGGGAAATTAAAAAAAACCCAGAACCCAACAATAAACACAAGTGATGCACAATGCAATTGCTCGCCACCCACCGACCATACCCAGCACAACCAAAGCAGCAACCTGGACCTTCCAGGTGACTCTCCCCACTTCACAGACTGGGCATGATGTGCTGGGGTATGGTGGTATGGAATACCCCTTTGGCTAGTTTGGGTCAGGCATCCTGTATCTGCTTCCTCCCAGCTTCTTGTGCCCCTCCTCGCTGTCAGAGGATGAGAGTCTGCAAGTCCTTGATCAGGATAAGCACTTCCTAGCAACAATTAAAAACATCATTGCGCTATCAGCATTGTACTAAGGCTAAAGCCGAAAACACAGCACTGCACCAGCTACTAAGAGGGAGAAAAACAACGGTTAACAGCTTAACCCAGGACAAACACTAAGCATCATCTCCCCAGTCACCTACGGTTAACAAGCTAGAGATACAGGAAATAGAAAATGTGGTTTGTCTCTCGGATCATAAAACCAGCTCGGTACCCAGAGCATTACCTTGCCTGTGCTTTGCAAGATTGTAGTTCTTGTCCTCCATACTCTCTCCCTGCTGACAATATCTCTGGTTACATCCACTTCAGCATCAACAAAACTCCTCTGTTTAAGAGCAGTTATGTCATCATCCAGATCAGTTTTGATAGTGGATCTTTTCTTCGCCATGATTTTTGCTTTGATAGCAGCAATTTTTTCCACTGACATAGCTTCAGACAAGGACCTAAATGAGCAAAAATAAAAGGAGAGACTGAATAACTGCACAAACAATTCTTCTGAATGAATTGTGAATGAGTAACTTCATCCTGCATAAAGTTTGTGGCTATGCTATAAATTACAAAACAGTCACCTTCATATATCTGAAGACTACGTGAGCTGGGCATTGCTGGTTTGAGCATGAGAATAAAACTTCAGACAAAAGACTCCATCTTAGTTTTAGCATTAAAGCCATCCAAAACCTCTAACTATCAACAAGCAGAAGACTGCAAATGTCAAGCATCAGGACTAGCACTACCATTTCATCATCTGAATTTCAGCTCCCCCTTATTTTTAGTAAATTACAATTTTGTGTCCAGTCAATAATTCCCTGGCTGCGCCAAGGCTTTCAAAACATTAACCTAAATTTCAGCCGAGGTGCTCTTACATGGACTTCGCCACTTGGGAGACATGGTACCTTTTCAGAGCATGTAGGCCAAACAAACAGCAGATGGTAGTAACTTTGCCAACACTAATCTGTGTTTGAGGCAGCTCAATTCAGTCCAAGAGTGCAACATTTTTATCTGTTTGCTTTTAATTGTAAACACAGAATCTGCTTGCCAAACAGTGAGCTGAAGGAAAAAAACAAATAAAAAAAAATGACTGAATTGCACAATCCGGACTGCACAGAACCAGTTCACTTCTATGTGATTTCTCTCCCTGAGATAACACTGAAAAATTAATACAATCCTGGTTCTGAAGTGTTCTCCTCTTACAACTAAGCTATTGGAAAGGGAACTTTTTTGTGTTGCTGTTAAAGTAACAGTGACAAGTACAGAGTTCAAGCTCTGCTGCCTGTAAAGCTACTTTGCCTTTTTTCCTTTTTTTCCACTTTATTTTTTCTTCTTTTTGTTTTTAAAAGGCACGCTTTTACATTCAGTATTTTAAAAAAATATTAAAAAAAAATCATAAATTTTTCAAGAATATAGTTGACCCATCAAGCCAAACTACTTACCTGCACACTAAATAAATTAAGCAGCTACATTTACATTAAGACTCCTGAACTCAGGTATTTGAAAACAAACTACTAAGAGCCTGGTATCCTACTAAGCCAAGATCCTTAGCAACAACAAGATCATGCAAGATTTTCCTCCCTGCTTGGCCTTGGGAAGATATGGTATAAGACTCAAAACTAGTTGTCATTCTTTGCAAAATTATGGATGGCTACAACTGAAGTGGAAAGGGGACAGGCAAGTTTTCAAGCACTTGAATACTTATTACAATTCATAGCAACGACAGTACACTACCCTCTACTAGCCTACTAGAGGCATGAAACTTACCTCTGCAGAGAGTCAAACAGAGGTTTCTGTTACCCTTACAACGTTTTCTATCTTTTACATGCAAGACATTACTCAATACAAGATATTTTTCTTTAAAAGAGAGAGATAATCAGCTTCCACTTGCATTTCTGCATGTTGTATTCAACTGCTTTGATAAATACTATGGCAGAAGAAAGCAGAAACGACAGAGGCAACTGTTCACTCTCTTCTGAAGACAAACCAAATTTCATGCCATGACATCTGAACTTCCACTAAACAAGTCTGAATAGGCAAGAAGTTCTGCCTTCTCAGACATTACTAATAATAGCATCTAAGGGAGGAAAACTTCCACTGAGAACTGTTGGACAGGAGTAAAAGTGTTGCCTTGAACAGCACAAGAAGTGTTATCAGTCCTTTAAGTAAGCATTATCCATAAGAGAAATTATTCCTACCTGATCTGCTCTGTTTGCACGATACCTTCTTTATGACCTTCCAACCGAGCTGCCAACCGCTCCTTGTCAAGGCGCACACACTCTTCATCCTAGCAGTAACAGTAATGTTCAATTTTTTGTGCATCCTCTTCACAAAAAAAAAAAAAAGTACTCAATCTAAATACAGCCAGATTTATGTTAGCTCAGGAGACACCTGGATGAGCATAGTTTAAAAAAAATTACTCAGAAAACAGCAAGCCAGACCTTAAAATCAGAGCTAAGAAATACAGTCTGTCTAATAACTGGACATATTACTTATATTCAAGAGGCACTTGTGAAAATACAGCGTTAAATTATTTACCTAAGACACAGCTTCACAAAATAGTAATCACAGGGACAGTTTCATATATTGCTCCCATATGAAAGAACTAAGTTAACGGGCAAAACAAATAAGAATCCATCAATAGAGATAAGGCTGGCATTTAGCCAAAATGCCAATTCATGGAGGGCAAACAACTGTAATAAGTCATTAAACAGCACTTTTATTCCCATCCCATAACTCTTAAGACAGGTTACAACAACAGGTACTTACTTACACATTCGTGGTCAAGCTTTCCCCTTTCACACTACAACATACATCTAGCAACTAAAATTCCAAGTTTCAAATTAGAGGCTTAAGTTCAACCTCCTTCCAGCTCATATTCACGCTAACAGTACTGTGCGCATCCAGAGGACAGGTAGCCCAACTGAACTGCTACAAAACCAGATAAATACTGTTACTTATCACCACCCACAATGTGCAGCAATGACAGTTACTCTCATTACCTCTATTCTTGGTTTCTTTGCTTCTGCTAGTATTTCATCTGCTGCTCTTTTAACTAAAACAAAAAAAGGACATTAAGAAAGCAAGATTGTGGTAGACTCATAAAATAACACCAAAGTGATTTTTTTAGTTAAACTGTACCTTGAGTGGACCGCTGTAGGCCAATTTCAAGTGGAGCACTTCTGTCTATGCTTGATGAGGTTGCTGTAATCAAACAGAACATTTCATTTAAGTACAAGACTTGCAAAAGTTATTTCAGTGTAAGAGGAAGAAGATAAATTGCAACAAGGGAATTCTAACTACATACTAGGTAGCAAAGGTGATCTAACACTGGCACTAGAGATATTCAGAACCTGAATGAATATGAAGTTAGAAAGTTGGCCTTTCTTTGAAAAGGGAGTTGAACCAGATGACCTACTGCAGTCCCTTCCAACATAAATTAGTCAGTGATTCTATGCTATGTATATATCACATAGAAGAAAATAAAGTCACAAAGATAATTACTTTATAACCTGGAATCAAGATCTACTAGTTCGTCTAGTTTGGGGAATAAAGACAACATGCTAGTCTCTTTAAAATATATATATAAAAAAAGGTTCATTGCCTATATTACAGAAACAATCTCACATTTCACTATAACTAAAATTGTAAGACCACCAGCAAAACACAGCAACTTAAAGCCATATTTATCTTTCATCACAGAAACCTCTCTTCAGACTACTGTTAACAAAAAAAATTAATATGATAGAATAGTAGACAAATCTGCCAGACTGACAAAGCAGTGACTTGATGTATTTCACTATACTGAACATTTTATTCCGCACCCTTACTGTATCATGATCAATGCACTACCAAAATTTTCCCAGTCTAGAGACAGAAAAAATACAAACACTAAGCATTCTAACACACAGCTATCTACCAAAGGATGTAGTAACATGGCTCCTTTCTAAGTGCCATAAAAATAGTTATTTTTTAATACTGTTCTAATATGTTTTAATACTGTTCTGAATGTAAAAGAAATCCTAACTTCATTTGACAAACCTGAACATATTCAGCTAACCTGCTAACTGATCATCGTTAACCATCCTTCCCCTCCTATGCTTCACTTGAGTCATAAATTGGAAGCAGTAGCACGCACCATGTGCATAAGTTAAAAGAAAGCATCACTCACATGTTTCACCATTTAGGTATGCAAGCAGGTCTTTCCTATCAGGTCTTCTTACCACAGGAATGTTTTCAGTCTGAAAAGATAGCAGACTTGACATTAAACTGTTACTCCCTCAGAAAGCCTCTTGCTGATGTTTTTTCCACTTTTAGTGAAAATTACTCATTCTCACAGAGACAGGAATACCTGTCCTGCCTCCCAAAAAGAACTATCAAGCTTAAAACCACAATTACTTCCTAGAGGATGTTGCACTACTAGCCTTTCTCCTCCTTCACTTCAAATTTTCAAGTAAGATTAAGAACTAGCTTTTCACACACACACTTTTCTTTGCCAGGAGTCAATGCTGATATACATAAATAGTGTATTTCAATTTTGTCTTCCTGAGTATGCACAACATACAGCACTGCTTTATCAGGTAACCATGTGATATAGGGGAAGACAAAACATGGGCTCAGAGAAATCAACTGGAAATCAAAAGGACTTTCTCAGTTCCCCTATTATTTGTAGAGCTTATTCAATAATTTCTTGATTTAGACTGCATACTTCCAAGTCCACTCCAATGCTATTCTGCTGAACTTTTCTGTTTTGTAGATCCTGGCAATCTTGGGCACTAAAGGATCACCTAAACCGGGACTGCACAACAGAGTGCAGATGCACAAAAGTACTTCAGAAATAATTAGTGCTAGAGACAGCTGTGACCATAGAACATGAAGAAAAATGCTCCCATTACTATTAATACTTGTGTGATGGACTCTTCTTTTAAATTCAACCTGGTGGATTGAAGGGATAATCTGTTAGGGAATGTATTACCAAGAAAAATATTCTACCTTGACACGCACTGTGATTTGATCACTTTGTTGCATATCTTTTTCCCTTTCCGTAGCCAAATTCACACACTTAAATGCTACTCTGATTTACTTACCGCAGCACGGCGGACATAAACTGGATGCGAAAGGTGCACATTATTAAGCAGGAACAAGATAGAATCCAACGTGTAGTATTCCCTGGGTTGTCCCTCTTTCCCTGTCCTGTAAGATCATGAAACAAAGATTTTAACATTTAACCTCTCCATCTCTCTCTCACACACACAATTTTTTAACAAAGTTCTCTTTTCTTTCCAGATGAAAGTTCAAAAAGCAAGCAGTAAGATTATTACCAGGCTGTTGCCAAACTAGTGAACCATCAATTGTGTTAATTAAGGGCAAAGGATGTATGTTCTTGCAGCCTTGTTACTGAATGAACTATAAAACTGTCCAAAATAATCCAAAGTAAGAGCTGGATGGGTTATAAAATAAACACGAAGCAAGACTTCGGAAAGTGTGTTAATACATTCTCCCACATCTGAAACATACTTATTCTGATTACCAAAGGAACTGTCTACCTCATTTGGGACAGCTAGAGATACATAACTGAACTGCAAATGGAAAAAAAATAATTAAATAAAAAATCATATTACATGCTTTTCAGGTATAATGGGACAGAATTTTCACCACTAGAGAAAAACACAATGAAGAATTCTGAATACAATGAAGCTCCATGAAGTGTAGAGAACAAAAGGCTGGAAATGATGCCAGAAGGTCAAAACAAGGAGCAGACAGACACTAATTGCACACAAGACCAGCAAAAGTGAAACAGACTACAAAATCAAAACAAACTCCCATATTGAAGTCAGATAGCTTCAGAGCAACATAACATCATGTTCAATCTCAGCTTCAAAACAGCTTGTTTGAAAGAGATGCCTTTTAAATTTAAGAAGGAATCTGTTCTGTGCAGCAATCTGAAAAGCAGAATAAAACCAACCACAACAAAAAACAATCCCACAAAACAAGGCTAAACAAAAACTGTAGGTTTAGCTTGCCTGCATATACGTCAAATGCAACTCCCCCCTCACACAGACATCCACCCCTTTATGCTGTTACTGCAAGATGTTGCAGGAGAAGCAATGCTTGTCACCATTTCAGAACAAAACCTGCTCCCTAAATATTTTAACTCTCAGATCAGTTACAATATTCCATCACATTCACAGCCCCCTGTGGGACCAGCAATTCCACTGCCCAGATTGGAGATCTGTCAGATCCCAGCTCCAAGCAGGAGAGGGCTTCCTCTGTGCAGCTCAGCATCCATCCCGAACTAGCCAGATCAAACAGCCCACCTCAAAGCCTGAGGAAGTCAGCCCACCAGAAAACTATGACACAAGTGTAGAATTTAAGACTGGCACTGAAATTCTACCAAACCAGAGATTTCAGGAAGAAAAACTTTTATTAAAACTGTAAGAAAAAGTGTTTCCATCCAAGTACAGTAGCTTTAGTCAAGGCTCACCTTCAGCATCAAAACATGCAACACAGAAGTGCCAACATCACAGGCGAAAGGAAGAGGAAATTAGAAAAACTCAAAACATAACTTCCTTGCATTTGAAAGAGTTACACAAACATATACCAAATGCAACAGAAGTGCAAGTCTCTCATCTCCATATTGTGGATATAATGGCACTACTGCTTTTCTTCCAATCACTTTTCTGAAATTATCTAGAATGGAAGTTTCCAAAAACCTGTTCAGAACTTATTATGGGAAGTAAGATTGAAAACACTACTTTCACAATGACGCCTGAGAAAAACAAAACATGAATAACACGCGGTAAGAAGCGATTCCAAACCTAAGGAGAATGCTAGAGTAAGGTATCTCTCCATCACTGTTCCTTCCTTCCAAAAATCGCTGCAAGGAGTAAGGCATGAATGTATAGCTCTTTGCTCAAGAGCAAAGGGAACAGATACAGTATCTTTCAACTGCTAAGAAGCCAAAAGTTATCCTCACAATTATAGCCAACACAACTGGATTCCTCAGCAAGGAACCGTTTGAGTATCTTACTGTTTCACTGCTATCTTTGATGAGGTGATATCTAAACATACTCTGAGCACTGGTAAAACTGTAAGTTTAGTCCACATACACTCGGCTCTGAAGTGAAGCCTATGTCACAGGATACAGTTGTCACTTCATTTTAAACCCAACACTTCAGATTACCTCACTTCAGAATAACTCGTTATTTCTTTGAAGTGCGCCATATCCACTGAACATCATATAAAAAAGTCCAGCTGGTCATCTATTCAAGCTTTAGCAATATTTAGCAATAAATGGCATAAGTTAGAAAACAAATATTGAACAGTTATTTATTAATTTGAAAATACAGTATTACAAAACTACAGGCACTGCCAAAGCTCAGCAGGACACATCTGATACTTCATCCCTTAAACCACACACACAAGAAATCGCCATGCTCATTACAGTTCTAAGAGGATGCTTTATTAGGAGGACAAGATATTGCGTATTAAAGGGAAAGCATCAGATGGACAAGCAGTTGTGTGCAAGGAGAAAATCTAAGTCTAAGCTGACATTTCAGCATAACTTTGAGCTCCTTTTAGATTTTCAGATATAAGGAACCCTCTCAACAAGCTAAGAACTAAAAGCAAGCTGATACAGAGGTTCAGTTGCTTTGTTCAATTCACAAACATCTCAAGTAGTCAAAGAAATTAATTCTCTTATTTCCTACATTCAGTAATGGCATTATTTACTTAAGAAGAAAAAAAAAAAAAAAACAACAAAAAAACCAACACAAAACCACAACAATCTTAAGATTCAGACCCTAAGAAGCCCAGTAGCTATATTTTTGCTTTAATAGCTATTAAGAATTGCATCTCTTAAACAAAACTCCAGCTTAAAAAATGGAGAAAATGTTTCCATAATTCAAGAGGGAGTTTCACCTGCTTGTTTTTAACACCAGAAATTTATTTCCTGCTCATTCATTCACCCTCAACCTGTGGGTCTCAGGAGTCCATTCATTTCTAAACTACTTTATTTCCTCTTTCATGCTTCAAAGCATGGATTTTTATAGAGGTACTAGAGGACTGTTTTCTTTCATGGATGAGACAGTAAACTTTAAAAATACAAGACTAGGCATGCAGAGTATCACACAAATTACTATACCCATGCCCAGCTGCTCACTGGTCTAAAACTCAGCTGTGCATACAAGCCTCTCAATGGGTAAACAAAGCAAGTAATTTTCTCTGTTAGACTGATTCCTTCCTTCAGTTTTGAAACAGATGCTATAGTCTTCAAGGGCCATTAGATCAAAACACACGAAACGCCTAATCACAGACCATCTAGCCTTCTTCATGCGCCAGCAAGAGCACTCATACAATTATTATCTGGAGACTAACCTGGATTAAAATTAATTTCTGCCTTGTTTTTTTCCTTCCCCTCTGGGTTACTTTGAACTTGGCTCTGTTCCTCAGACCAATTCACTGCTTGGTTGACACTTGTGCTACCACGGAGAGAAGGCAGTGCTGCTCACTTATGCCAACCTAGCTGCTTAAGGAGCCACAGTCTTAAATGTCTAGTGGGACTACATCTAATTCTAGCAGGGACAGAATGCCACCAGGGCAGTTGGACTTGCATTAATCTCTCCAGACTGGCAGCTGAGATGCAATTACAGCAACACTGTGGACACCTAGAAGAGAAATCAAGATCTGCTTCATGAAAGACTAAGCCACTAACAACTGCTCAGTGCAAGCTTGGATCCTGTCAAGTGACCTGAATATGAAAGTTTTCGGAAGTGTTCCTCATGAATCCCTGCATAAGTCTGGAAATTACATAAATTAACAGCCTCTAAACTGTGGTGTCAAAGCTACTGAGTATGGCTTGCATAATTGGTCTCATTTTTGCAGTGCTTTCAATGTAATTAGACACAAATAATTCCACAGTGGTTCACAAGAAACATTGTGAATTGACAGTGGTCTAATCCTACCAAAAGTTCAGACACTACTGGTCTAAACCAAGTGGCTAACTAACTTACTTCACACAAGCCAAACAATAAAAACCCTCTGAATCCTACAACACATCTGCTAGAAAGGCAGAGCACACAGATATAATGAGGTTACAGCTGTCGTTCTGCAGCAGTAGAGTTAGGCTGGTGTATCTGTTTCTCTGTTCCCTACATAAGAGCAATTAAACTTGTCTGTCTGGTTAACCATTACTTGCTACAGCTTGGGAAGAATCAACTTGCAGCAAGGAAACCATCACAATTGTGTATACGGTTGCTCAGCAAAAACAGGAATAAGATTTCAAGAATTTGAAAACTTAACTGTTTATCCAGATATTTTTCTTCTTCAGTCTAGCTACCAGTACCCACCCCTCCGCCACAAAAAGCAAATAAATCCAAAATGATTTTCTGAAAGCTTGAACTGAGTAGTAAAATAGCACATTTCTAGTATTAAACACAGTGCGATGTAAAATTAGTCTTACAATAAATCTGCCCATAAGTTAACTTAAACAAAAAGGTTTCTTTCTCAAACTAGAAGTCAGGATATTGGATCAATACTTAAATTCTCATCATAGCTATGAAAATTAAACAAAATAATTCCTGGTCATAGACAGAAGTGGAAGAGTGGGGTTTTGTTTGAAAAATCTGCATATTCTTCTGATTTTCCATCAGGCTTGACAGGACGCTCTTTGATCAGTACCTCAAGCACTCACTACCTGATACTTAACAATACATACATTTTTTTTCCTCTTGGGCTTAAAAGAGTCATTGAATCATGAAAAGTCATTGAATCCTTCTGTTAGGGTATTAAAAGCAAGAAGCTGCTTGGTTTTAATTCAGAAGAATTCAGAAGAAAGGAGAATAAAAAGCTCTCTTGCATTGCAAGCAATACATACCATACCAGAAAATTCAACAGGTACAAAGCCTCTTTTTCTAGAAGTGTTATAAAAATAAGCATTTACCCTAATATAAGCATTTACGCAACAGAAATGCTATCTCTGCTTTTTCATTATGATAAGACCAGCTTACAATAGGTCCAGTGCAGGAAGAGGCCTCAGCTCAGAGCAGCTGAGGAGCAATGCACCTCCACAGGTCAACAAGGTTGGCAGGGGACGACAGAGGGAGCCTTGATTTGGACCTCACTGACTTTTCTACAGCAGAGCAAAGCTCCACGAAATGAAAAGTAGCCCAGATAAACTAAAACAGTAAGTACATAACCTCTGTTTAGCACACAGATAAAGAAAAAACACTTGGAGAAGCTGCCTCCTTCCATCTCATCGCATGAGCCTGCAAGACACAGCCCCGCTGCGACCCTCCAGTCTCCCCAGGCGGCACGGACAGGCCGAGAGCCAAGACAAGGCCTCACCGCGGACCCGCTGCTCTTCCGGCGCGGGGCAGAGGCACCGGGCGGGGTCCTAGAAACCTTCCCGAAGTGACCAACGAAACCTCCCAGAACCGCCGCGCTGCCAACAGCACAGGGGAAGGGTTTCGCCCTCCGCGACGCTCAAGGCACCGGTGGAACGGGCTGCGGGACACCACCCCGGGACACCGCGCCCAGGCGGAGAGGAAGCTCACGGCCCCGGTGAGCTCCTCCCGAGGGGCCCTACCGGGAGGCGGCAGCCGGACCACCCGCTCACTCCACTCCCTACAATGCAGCAGGAGGCAGCAGGCGGCAGGATCCCCCTCCCCACGCGCTCCCCCGCAACTTCAAGACAACTTCTTCCTCCTGCCCGCGCCCGTCCCTTCCCCGAGCGAGCGAGCGGCCGCCCGCCATGGCCCCGCCGCTCACCCCCAGATGACATAGTTGGTCTTGACATTCTTGGGCCAGGAGAACTCGCCGAAGATCACCTCGTCCCCCTTCACCACAATCTCCTTCTTCTGCGTGTTGTACTGCCGCAGCACGCTCAGCACGTCCGCCATTTTCGCTCCGCAGCCACCGGCCGCCGCCGCTCCGGCCCTTCTGCCAGCCGCGCGAGGACCCCTCCGGCAGGACCCAGGCTGTCCACCGCGAACGCCAGAGTAACACCACTACCTCCGCCGCCTCCAGGGGGCGACGCCGAACCGGTTGCCATGGAGCGACGTGACACCTCCCCCCCCCCCAGGGTGGCGCCCGGGTGTTTTGGTTGAGGCCCCGCCCGCCCCGGTCCTAACGCTGCGCTCCGAGTACGGCTTTGAGTGGGGAGGTTCGGTCGTTAGCGCAACGAGCGCAGAGGGTCAAAGGCATCGATGGATGGCACAGGCGCTACCAAAGCTACTGCCAACCGGCCACTTTGCACGCCGGGCCTCCGCTGGGCAGCGGGACCGTAACGGCCCCGGGGCGAGGTCGCCCTCGCGGTCACGGTGCCCCCGCGCGGCAGCATCGTCACGGCCCTAGCGGTTGCGGGTGGACTCGTACTCTCGTGAGGGGGATTGCGCGGGGCGCAGGGGGTCACGGCCGGTTCGTGGCCGCCGGTGTCGTGCGGTCCACGGTAAGGACCGCGCCCACACCGCATGCGCGGTGCCGGGGAGGCGCAGAAAGCAGCACGCCTTGTCGGCCTCACGTTAGCAGCTGGAGCCGAGGCGCCGGCCTGTGCCCCCCCCCCCCCCCCCGGCACCCCGGACAGGCAGCGCTTGGCCGGTGGCACCGGGACAACAGCGCCTCCAGACGACGGGGCAGGAGCTCCCGCCAGAAGGCGGTGTAGGCACTTCAGACTGCAGGTCAGAAAGAAAAAGACCTCAAACCTGGGTACAAAGGGGGGGGGGAATAAAAGAGGAGAAATCCGCTTTATCAAACGCAAAGGCGCAGTTTAATTCCGACAAGAGTAAGCCGTTAAACCACCACACAACAAACTCATTAAGACAATGTTTATCAGCTCTGCACCCTCACTGGAAGGACCCCTGGGCGCGCACAGGCCAGCTGCGCCTCAGGACACCGGCAGCGTGCTGGGCAGCCCTACGCCCTCCCGGAGAGGCGGCGCGGGGACCTGCGAGCCGGTACGGACCGCCGTGAGGACTGCGGAGAAGCCCCGCCCCTTGCTCTTGGCGGCGATGGCCCTGCAGGGGGCGTTGCGGCGGGCGGTGTCGGGGTGCGGGCTGCTCGGTCAGTCCGTCCGGAGGTAGGTGCGGTCGGTAGCCGCGGGCCGGAGCTCTGCGCCGTCACCTTGGGTCCGGTACGGGTCCCTGTTTTAAGTCTTCGTGGCCTTTGAACGCTCGCCCTCGGAGGAGCGGCCCTCCGGCATCGGAGCGGCTGGTACCGGGGCCGCCCGGGCTGTGGCGGCGCGGTGGGCCGGTCGGTATCGGGGCGCGCAGGCTTCGGAGCGGGACGTCTATTGAACACGCTCCACTGATGAAAACGAGAGGGGTCCTTTCCTTTAGAGCCGGGTGGTGAGGCGGAGCGCAGCGCGGTGCCGGATTTGACACGTGTGTATTATCACGTGCGGGGGGAAAAGGTATTTGTCTTTCCGAGGCAGCCGTTTTGGTTATTTTTATAGTGATACCGAGAAACGGAACAAACAGAATTTTGTGCAGCGTATAAAGTTTTATTTACAGCGCTGGATGCACGGGGGAT